>CABHPQ010148860.1:0-12439 GCA_902168405.1 Peromyscus aztecus | reverse complement strand
AAAAAAAAATGTATCTTACGCTGTTCAACTTAGATCTGTTAGTTATGCAGAAATTGGACCATCAATAAAAATTTACTAGCAGGAGCCAGCGGCTTTAGTTTGAGTGTTTTGTATCTTATGACCACGTAAAAGAGAGATCCCTGAATAACATCAAATTCTTGTGAGGAAGGACAGAGAGGGTGCTGAATAGACTAGAAACAACTACATACCACAACAGTATTTTTATTCTGAGTTTCCAGATGTGGAAACTAGGAAAACAAGATGTTCATCCTCTTGACCAAGGCCTAGCAGGTAGGATGAGAAGGAAGAGTATGAAGAGGAACTCTAGGGGCAATAAACTCTTGGGTCATATTCTGCTATTTGCCAAGCACTGTTTAAGGGCTGTATATAACAATGGAAATTGATGGATTTCTTCTTATAACAAGCCAAAAAGTAGGTGTTATTGTTACAGTTAAGAAAGCAGAAACACGCACACAGGTTCAGGGCCTTGCACAAAAAAACCAAACTGAAGCTCCTGGAGGGTGGATTTGTGAAGGAGACTCTCCACACAGCAGAAGTTCCCTCCCAGATCTGAGATTGGGCACAAACCACACCCAAACACCCATTTTCATGGAGGGAGAAATCCTTTATTAAGCAGGGAAGAAAAATTAAAGTGACTGCTTTCTGACTCAGGCAAAAAACAGTAGCAAATGACTTGCAGGTGTAATTCTTCAGAAGAGAAAAATGGGGAGGTCTGTGTTAGAATGGGCTAGGAAGCAGTGGTGTATTTTGATTGGGCATGTTAATTAAATGAGCCAAAGAGGCTTTTGATTGCTGGACTTTAATACTTTGATAACTGGACCTTGGTAGTCAGCCTCAGGAGGATGAAGTGGCCAAATAAGGGACTAGACCTTGGTGGCTAGCTTTAGGAATGTAATCTAATGGTTGTTAGCAAGGTAGAGGGCATGGGGGAGAGGGGCAAGGCCTGGGGGAGCCATGCTTCCCATGCTCAAGCTGGCCACAGTCCCTCCAATTTGTATTCAGGATATCCCCACAGCTCTGGCACACATGGCCTTAAGCACTCTAAATTGACTGACCTGTGTGACATCAAAACTGCTAGCTTAACTGTGAGATAGACCACTGGCATGTTAGGATATCTGTTCTTTCTGGTGGGGCTAATCTCCTTTTAGACCTCACAGATCATCAACTTATGTGGACTTGAAATGGCCAATGGACTTTCTCAGAACTGATGAACTTGTCTTTGATTGACAGCTCTGTTTGAATGACTCTAACAACAGTCGGGAAAATCTTGAGTTTTCCTGAAAGATTGCTTATACTCCTTAGTGATTCTCTCTCGCTGTAATCATGGCTCCTGAAGTGATGCCAGAAAAAGCAGCATGGGTTGAGAGTGTACGGCTTGTAAATGAGGGACATTAACAAAGAGGAAAGACACAACCCGAAAGAGAACTTCATTCTGTTTGATCAAGACATCAATATAACCACTAAATGAATTCTCTTTGAACATATTTTCATTTTTGTTTTATCATATTTCTTCAAAGAATAGAGGGAGACTTGAAAAGCCACTTCGGCAGAGCATCAAAAAGTGTGCAGGGCCCAACTCACAGGGCAATCTTATTTAGAATCTAGTCGTCCTTGAGTCTTCATTTGGCCAGTTAAGTATATAAGGACTTACTTGGTTTAAAAAAACGAAAAGTGCTTGAAACTTTTATTTTCTAGAATTCTAAATAAAATCGTACCCAAAGGGTCACAAAGACTCATTAGCATGCATTTAAAGGCTGAGTGATGTAGGGATAGTGGCCTGGCAGACTTAGATTCAAGAGGCCTGGTCTTAGTGCTGGCATGATGGCACATACCTGTAATTCCATAACCTAGGTGCATAAGAAAGGAGGATTATAAGCCACCCTGGACTGTACAAGGGAAGTCTCCCAATAAAGTGGGGTGGGGAAAGAGAAAGAAAAAGTCTCTTCTTCAGTCTACATTCTCTTGTCAACTGTGGGGTTTCTGGAATGCAGCGTGCTCCTGGTACGGTTTCCTAGAGGAGCACATTTTGAATTTTTGTGTTATTTAAAGTTATTCCATCTCTGAAGTCTTACTGATAAATCCTAGTCCATCCTCTTGTTCACACTCTGGGGTTGCTCACCCCCCACTCCTAGTGAGCACTCTCTCCAGTCGGTCAGACTCTTCTTGGCATTGCCTCCTTTCCTAACACCCTTTCTGTCCTTTCTACTTCC
Organism: Peromyscus aztecus; assembly: GCA_902168405.1. Taxonomy (NCBI): domain Eukaryota; kingdom Metazoa; phylum Chordata; class Mammalia; order Rodentia; family Cricetidae; genus Peromyscus; species Peromyscus aztecus. The sequence continues at coordinate 10,208 of CABHPQ010148860.1, read as the reverse complement.
TTACTTAGAGATTAATTAAAGGCAGTGGTTGGTTCTATGCACCCCCACCTTCCCACCAATTCTTAAAATGAGGCCTGTTAGACATGAAGTGGCTGTGGAGTCACACTGAGGATGACAGCCGAGTGAATTAGCTCACCCCACACTACTTCATCTCACCAGTACTGCATGGTTTACTATTGTGAAGATGAAAATGAAGGAAAGCAAACAAGAGAAGAAATATAAATGCTATATTGTTTATATAATATAATATGTATTATAATAATGTGTTATGTAATATAAATGCTATATTGTATATCTAATATAATATGTACTATAATAATGTATTATATATAATATAAATGCTATATATAAGTAGTAGACTGTTTCTTGAAACTTGTTGCCTTGTTGTGACATTGGAATGGGTTTTTTATGGAGTTTTTCTGATCTATGTTTCAGTAGTACATAGCAAAATTACTAATAAAAACACCGGAGTACTTAAAGTGATGCCTGGAGGCCTTATGAAATAGCTTTGGTTGGATAATACAGTACATTATTAGTTAACAGATAAAAAACAATACTGTTCTGACAGAAAAATCCATATTTCAGGTGTCAACATATTTGAAAATAACTAGGAAATTAAAACATCCACATAGAATCTTTTGTTTCCTAATTAACACTTTCAACCCATAATAAAAAGAGAAAAAAAGAGTCAATAGAATATGAGCTCTATTAAAATGGCTATTAGTGTACACATGAAAGTAAATACGGTAAAGAAATCCATATATCTAGTTTAAAAAAATTATTTATTTTATCTTTTGAGAGTATTATATACTTACATAATTTTCTCCTTCTCTTATTCTCTTACTTCCCTCCATACCCTCATATATATTCCTCCTGGTTCTTTTTCAAACTCAATGGATGACTTTTTAAATTAATTAATTATATATATATATTTATATATATATTAATTTTATATATATATATAAATATATATATATATATATTCCTAAGTACATAATACATAAATGCAACCTTCTCAGTCTGTGTAATGCTACTTGTATGCATGTTTTCAGGGCTGACAATTTAGTATTGGGTAACCAAGTTGTGTGTTCTTACATGGCAAAGACCGTGTACTCAGTTTTAAAATATAAGTGATCTTTTTAGTTACTCTGTATGTGTGAGTGCTGTGTACCCACAATGCTACATTTCATTCCTGGCTTGTACCAAGTGGTTTCTCTGAGGGTCAAATTAAGAGAAACCAGGTGTAAGACCTAGACTTCAGTTATCCTTGGAATTGATCCCATTGGTGGGACTCTCACTTGGTTTTGAACTTCTGAATCCAAGCCTGTGTTTGTACCCTTGGCCTCTCACACATCAGCCTTACAGCGAGGCCTTGCTCTCAGTTTGCCATGGGGTTTTCAGTGCATAGTTTACATTTAGAAAGGCCCTTCCTCTCTTCTACTTATTACTGTTGTAGTTGCTACGTCCTAAGTTGAGTGGATAACAAAACAAGCCAGCCAAGGAAAGTCCTTGAAGTTGTTTCCTTCTTTATGGATTCCTGCTTACATTCCTTCTCCTTTTCTACTAGCTGCTGCCTTAAAAGAGTGAGAGTGTATGCAGGTATTCCCAGACTTATGAGTGTGGTTTTTTCCCAAGAAACCGGTTGAAGATCGCCTAAGTGAAAAATGTGCTCACCACAGCTATCCGACCGACCTCATTTGGTGTGCGCCACTAGCTCTGATGACTGACTGGAGGCAACTACCCAGCATTGCTCCAGAGTTTCAGTTCACATGACACTGCTGCAGGAAAAGGTTGAAATTCAGAAGCTTTAACCATAGTTTATACTAATCCCATATTACTTTGAATAACCAAAATGCAAAAATATATATAATTTGAATTTTAACTATTGAAAATTGAGCAGTTTTCTACATATGGAAGAGATGGCCCTGGAATTTAAAGACTTTAAAGACTTCAGAAATCTTCACCTTTGATGGTAGAAAAGGGCATGAGTTCATTTTTCAATGGCTTTAAATCAGAATAAAATGGAATAGTCATAGATGATAACAAAAGTTAGATTTACTACCACACAGAAGTATAGTGTCCTGTGTTCTTGAAAACTGTATGTTATGGGTTGCAAGCAAATTAGAACTCATTTTCCAGGAGAATGCTTCTAATTTCATTATTCAGATGTTTTAATCCCCCCAGATCCCATGGTGAACTGAACACAACAAAATATCACGTGCAGTCTTCTTAATGTAGCCTCTTTCCCACTTTTGAAAGCCAGGGACCTGTGTGTTAATATGAGCAAGACTGTCCTAACCACTTATCGTCAAGGCTTCCCAGAGAAGTATGGAGAAATCCATTCACAAGGTCACAGAGGCTAAGAAGCCCTGAGATGTGGACATGGTGAGTGGGGGAGCAGGAGAACCAACTGTATAATTTCACCATGAGCATGGAGGCCTGAGGACCTGAAGAACTGGGAGACAAGGTCCCATCCAAAGCTGATGGACCTTAGACCCAAGCAGAGTTGATGCTTCTGTCACAGCATGCTCACACTCTTGTAGTGCATCAGTCACCTTTCTTGATGCCGATGCTTAACAGGAAAAACTTGGAGAAAAATGATTTATTGTGACTGATGGTTGGGGGGAGACTTAGTCTACTGTGGTGAGGAAGGTAAGCCCAAGTGGCCCCGTTCATGGTGGCAAGAATCTGAGGCAGCATCTCCTCACATCCTAGCAGTTCAGGAAGCAGAGAGCAGGACCATAAGTAGGTGCCAGCTTCAGGATCCACCTCCCAGCAACCCCTTTCTGTAGTCTACCGAGCTAAGCCAAAGCCCTGAGCATTGAACTCCCTATGGGACCAGACTCATAAGTGTGAGAACTGTGTAGATCCAAAGAACCTGTGATTGGAAGGGCCTTTTCTCCATTTCATGTTATATGCCCTTTTGAAATTGTGTGTGTGTGTGTGTGTGTGTGTGTGTGTGTGTGTGTGTGTGTGGTGTTGTTGTTGATGATGATGAGGAGGAGGATGAGGATGATGATAACGATGATGTGTGTTATATGTGTGTATGTATGGTGTATGAATGTGAATGTGTGGGTATATGTTCCATTGGCATATTTGGAGGCCAGAGAACATCAGATGTTTTCTCTACTGTCTGCTTTATTACCTTGTTTTCTTGAGACAGGCTTTCTCACTGAACCAGAAGCTCACCATTTGGACCAGGCTGGCTTACCTGGGAATTCATGGAATCTGTTATCTCTGCCCCTGATACTGGGGGTTTATGGACATTTGCAGTCAAGTCTGGCTTTTTACGTGGGTGCCAGGGATTCAACTTAGATCCCCAGGCTGTACAGCAAGTGCTTTTACCCACTGAAACATCCACCCAGCCCTTTCCAAAAATGTTTTGTTGTTTTCTTTAATAAGTTGTCCTTCAGTTTCATTTATTTCTTTTCACTTTGATACTTGTTATTGATCTTAGAATCTTGTGCATGTTAGGTAAAGACTATACCATCAGATATTATCCCTTGCCCTTGCAGTCATACTTTTGTGCTAGGCTCTGCAAATTATGGGCCAAGACAAGTCTCTCTTGCTATAAATCTTCCACTCTGTAATATTTCTTCCAAGAGATATAGTTTCCCTTGCCAAAATAACCTCCACCAGGAATAGTCACTACCTGTTCATTACCAACCCAATGACGTATTCTTCCTATAGTCTGCTTGTCCCATGTGGGTGGGTTTGATACCTGTATTGATTCTAGATTGCCACTTTCATATGAAAAATATGTGAAAAGCCAGCTTCTAGATTCCTGCCTGGTTAGAAGCATACAAGAAACAAAACCTTCTTAAGTAGTTTACCTATCCCCTTCAGTTTTTCATTTCTTCTAAACATATTCAATTGTATTTTCATTTCTGCACAGAGAGGCATTTCAGTTTTCTACCACAGTGTTCTGATATATTTCATTCAACTTTACCTATCAAAATTCATTGGTTGTCTAAAAGTGATATAATAGCTACTATTGAGGTATTTTATTATTGATAATGAACATTCATTTAGTTCTCAGCACTTGTTTGAAATCATTTTTCTACTGAATCAGATTTATTCTATTGGAATTAAGCATGTCAGCGTTGAAGACAAGGAAATAACACAAAGGTACATATGTTTTCTTGCTCCTTTGTTTATTTTAAAGTGTTCAATGTTTGGTTTTGTAATGTAAGAGTTGAAGAAATGGTGAGTAGTTTTGAAACTCACTGAACCCTAAAATCAAGTTTTGCTTCATGTCATATATGACAGAATCTATCTTAGCGTTTTGAATTGCAATAGTTTCTCTCCATTCACAATGTATAGTCAGGTTGTTTTATAATTTTCTCTGTTACTATTACATATTGTCATGGTTTAAGGAATATTAGAATCATCTAGTATGACATTTGTGCTTCGTGGGTAATGAAATTGATGCCAGGGAGGCATATGGGACTTGTTCAAGACTGTTCGGTAAAAGCATAGAGTGGAGGAAGATGGAGAGAGGTACACAAGACAGCACACAAATTCCTGGCATTGAAGTTCAGTATGCTTTTATTACAGTCCACAAATCTCTTTTGATGCCTAAACCCACTAAGATTTCTTCTTTAATTTTCTGTTCATGATAAATATTTATATAGCCTTGAGACTGAAGTTAAAGTTTAGCCTTCTGGGGTCCCATGAATATGAAAATCAGAAATCTGGAGGGAAATGCTAGCTTTTCAGTGAAAGGGCAACAGTGTTTTCGAATGTTCAATGTCATGTCTGTAGGAAAAAAAAGTCTGCTTTTCCGATTAAATTTTCCTAACAAACGGCTATGCTATGAGATTGTTTTGGTGATTTTCTAGCTGTGTACTGTATTTTATAAAACAAATTGCCCAGCAAAGGTGTCAGTAGGTGCACATCCAATTAAGTGTATGGTGAAAATAGTGTAGTTGAGTCTGACCCTTAATAAAGAGCCCCAGGAAGGGCTCTGCTGAAAGGAGCGTGTTCCTCACCACAATGCTTTTGTTTGGGTTGCTACAGGAAACACTGAAATGCATTTGCCATAGAGGCAAATTGTGAATTCTTTGCCACTGAAAACAGATCTAATGAGGATCTTAGAAATGTGAGAATTGATTCCAAATTACAGTATTATTAGCATCAAAATATTTTTCTTTTAAAACTATCTGCTTAGGGTGTACTCCGGGGATGCAGAATAATTGTACTGACCAGACAGCATAACTTACAATTGCCAATATGAGACTTTTGCAGGATGAGCTGCCTCTGATATGGCTGAGAAAGAATTCTGAATAAGTATTTTTTTCAAGAAAGACCTATTGCAGAACATCTTTCTTTAAAATCTGTTTTTACTTTCTTCATGACCATTTTGCCTAACAGTTCAATTCCATCACACAAGGCACTATTTAATCTTATGATCTTATGCAAAAGGTATGATTCTATTCGTTGAGGGGTGACTTTTTCTGTCCCCTATCCTGCTACCCAATCTTATAGAGTACAGTCAGTCATACTGAGGAAAAGAGGCCCATAGACATGGAACACAGAAGGATGACCCTAAGGCTGATCACCCTTTGTTCTCCTCAAGGGTACCATCACAACACTAAATCCTATCTATACTGGTTACCCCTACCATGTCCACTATGACATTATAGTTCCCAAGGTGTTAACAGCCATCTCAGAGCAGGCAGAAAGTTCTAGATTTGAACTTTCATTCTTGCTCTTAGGCCATGTTAGTTAACCTCTCTCTGAGTCTCAGTATCTTCTATAAAATGAAAATGATAACATTAGAATTCTTAGTGAATTTTTGGTCATGCATGTAGAGTTAAAAATACTAGAGTAGCTCATAAGTGTTTCCATCCTGTTGATAGATTATTAGATGATACATGAAATGATATAAGAAAATCTTAGAACTAAGACTCATCACTTTCAATGGATTTTCTGCCAGCACTCCAGTCTGACAACTGTATCCCAGTTTAGATGGACATGAAGGATAAGCAACAGGTTTCTTTGACACTTGCAGGGAAGTGTTATATGACCCCTAAATAATTCAGTTCACCTGCTACATTCAAAATGTGACAGAACTTTATTTCTTCCTAATTCCTGGATTTTAGCCCAGACCAAGTATCTGGTAAGTGGAGATGCTTTCAGGAAAGACATTCAGAAGAACAAACCATGCTAATACAGGTCAAAGCTACACACACACACACACACACACACACACACACACACACACACACACATACACACACAGCTGCTAAGACAACATTCAAGACAGAAATGCAGAACATATTCTAATGTACAACTCCATGGGAATTCCAAGAGGGGAATTCCAGGAAACCACTTACCATGTTCTTATATCTGAGAGGGCTTGGTGGGATCACTTAGAGAGGCTCTTGACAGAGACTGTACAGAGCCCAGAGTCTAGAGTCTCTGCTAGAGACTGTACTCTGTCCTGTTTCACAGACTGGCTTACAATCCCAGAAACTATAAGCTGCCTAAATACAGTGGTGCACACATTCAAGACATATGTAATACAATGCCATAAGAATGTTGAAATTTGTTTCAAGGTGATAGTAAAAATGTTTATATACATTTCAACTTTGGCTTTTAAAATTATCACCAGTTCAGCAGTATCTTCATGAATGAGAACTTTGAAGAAACTCTGGTATTGGCTTCCTAGTATGATTGAAGTTACACATTGGCTTTCTAGTATAATGAAGGTTACATACATTAATGCAGTAAATCCCCTTGGAGAAGTACATAATACTCATCAATGACTCCCATCCCTTCATCACTATGCTACTATGATGGCGATTACTTTCTTGAGATGAGGGGAAGATCTCTTCCTTAACAGATTAAAACCAAATGAAGAGCAGGAACCCTCACATGTATTCAGAAGTTAGCATCTTTTAGGAACTAAGGCAATACCTTGTAGCACAAATTGTTAGAGGGTCTTATTAATAAAAACAAACCCAGGGCCAGGTATTGGGGTGAACCCTCAAAGATCAGAGAAACAGAACCAGCCACAGCCAACCTTGCCATTTCCTCAGCTGATCTTGTTTTCTCAAACTGGGAGCCTCTGTGTCCTAATCCGAATGGATCTCAGCTGATTTTCTGCTCAAAAGCCTAAAAGCTAGCTGGGCGTTGGTGGCGCACACCTTTAATCCCAGGAGGCAGAGGCAGGCGGATCTCTGTGAGTTCGAGGCCAGCCTGGGCTACCAAGTGAGCTCCAGGAAAGGCGCAAAGCTACACAGAGAAACCCTGTCTCAAAAAACAAAAAAACAAAAAGCCTAAAAGCTTAACCAGCTCTAGTTCCTGTATCTCATGCCTTATATATCTTCCTGCCATCAGTTTCTGGGATTAAAGGCGTTTGTCACCATGCCTGACTGTTTCCAAAGTGGCTTTGAACTCAGAGATCCGGATGGATCTCTGCCTCCAGAATGCTAGGATTAAAGGCCTGTGTGCCACCATTTTCTGGCCTCTATGTCTAGTGGCTGTTCTGTTCTCTGACCCCAGATAAGTTTATTAGTGTTCGCAATATCACCACAATACCTACCAACTTGGATAATTTTGCTCTAACTACTGGCCATATCTATAGAAATTTATATTGTTCATTACTGATATCTACTAGACAGAAGCCAAGAAACCTGTTAAATGTAGCAAAAATGATCCATGCCCATGTAACCATGGTATTATTGAGAAGGCCTATACAAAAAGAATTTTGTTTCGATTTTGTCTTCAGAAACAACGTGTGATGTGGATTGTGGTGTTACTCCCTTCTACAGAAGCTTGAATGGTAGTAGTGAGAGGTCAAGAGATTATTCAGGATCCCAGAGGTTATGAGTGATGTAGGTTTGGCTTAATCTTGAAGTAGGTCTTCTAAAGGCAGAGTCAGGAGAGAACCCTTTCTTTTACAGCACATGGATGCTGTCTCCTTAGTTCATTATTATGTGAATGGTCTCAAGATGTTGCTATTTACAGGATAGATTTCAATTTTTTAAGGGAAGTAAAAAAAAATCATGCAGTTTGTTGCTTGGTCTGTAGGCAGCCATTTGAATGGCTCACTCTGGAATTGTGTGAGTAATAAGGTTTGCCAACTGGCCACTTTCTCAGTCCTCATGGAGGCCCTCCCTTGTGGCTGTAATTTGTTTGTTAAGTACCTGCTTGCATCCTTTCGGGAGAGAGTGATAGCTCCATCTTTTCAGGAGAGAATATCCACACATCCTTTTATCTTTTAGGCTTATGCACATGATCACTAAAGGGTGTTATCATGTGTGTGTGTGTGTGTGTGTGTGTGTGTGTGTGTGTGTGTGATGTTAGGGAGGATTTTATCTTTCCCTGACTTAGGTGGTATGCTGGAGGCAAAGAAAAGATTGCTGCTCACCAGAGTTAACAGGGCAGACATTGCTCTACTTTTTTCCCTGCCAGTCAAAAAGAAATAAGAGATAATAGAAACTCATCATTTGCTATTTGCTAAACTGTTTACTTTCCCTGGATATTTTTGGTCTCTTGTTGACATGAGCACTGACTGCTCCTTTGCCATAGCGGATAATTTATTTTATATGAGGTGGTGTTTTCAACATGTTTTGAATCATGCCAAACCCTGTCTGGATAAAAATAAATGCTCTCATTTTCTCCAGTGGGTGTCTTCCTTTGCCCATGAAAGCTATGATTGCTTTGAGTTTTTTCCCCAAACCCACTCTATGAACTCTTGGTAAATATTTGAATGAAAAGTAAGAAATAGCATAAACAAACAAAAAAAGAGGAAGTGAGATGTAACTTCTGCCCTTCTAAGTTTTATACTATGAGTTTTTAATCAGTTGTTAGGTTCTTTATTTGGATCTATTGGTGGAATTCTTACACTATTTTTATCCAAATGGAATGAAGAGATAACAATCATCAAGCAACATTTTAATATGTTTATTGAAAGGCAAAGTAGAGCTACATAAAGATGAGCACCATTAGCTCAAAGTAAAAGATGAAACCAAGCAAAGCAATAGGGTTGAGGAGAATTTAGAATGGAGAGTAAGGAAGAGGGGAGGGAGGGAGGGTTGAGGAGGAATAGGGCTGAGGAGAAGTGAGATTGAGAGGAGTAAGGAACGGGAGTGATACGGTTGGGAGGGAGCAGAGCTCGAAAGAGTAAGCCTGGGAAAAATAGGATTGGAGATAGTAAAGCTGGAGGAGGGAGGAGGTTGAGAAAGAGTAAAAGCTGGAGGAGGAAGGAGGTTGAGAAAAAGTAGAGTTGAGACAGATAACGATACTTGAGTTTTCTGTTCACAAAGAACCTCATAATTTTACTTCTGCCTTACTGTATTGAGGGAAATTCTGCTGTCATGTAAATATATTTAGATCAGACTGGCTTGGTTAAGATCAAAGGGAAGACAAGGTACTAAGTCCTCTTTGCCTTTCTCATGGCCTATGGGGTTTCTCACTAAGATTTCTTCCTCCTCTGCGGTTTTCTTTCTGCCTGACTCTATGTCTCATTAAGTTTATGACCACTTGCACTTATTTCTCAGTACATAACCACACTGTCTGGGTTATTTCTCAGATCTAGTTCCTTTGGTGGGATGGGAATCTAGTTGGTTCTGCCATAAATTTGAGCCACTGTTTAATCCCTAAGTTCCCTGCCCTCCGTCCTCATGCCACCCTGGTTCAGAGAATCATACTCCTGGGTAAAGCTAGGACAGGGAGCCCTCATCCAATGACAGCATCCATTTAGCAAGATCTCTGGACAGGACAATGTTGCATCAAAGGAGTTTGGGCAGAAAGGCATTAACTTCTAAACTATAATTAAGATATGATAAGATTAATCAGCTGAGAAGAAAATGTGCAGGAAGGGCTAAGAAGAAGTAATTTTTTTGATTCTGCAAGTTTTTCCTGAGGCATGATAATCCTAGCAGTAGACCATTCCGGGCAACAGTGTTGACATGTAGTAAAGCTTTTGACCATGTCCTGCTACTGATGAGGCAATATTGTGGTTGAAAGTAAAGCAAAACAACCCTTTCAGAAGGATGCTTACGAGAGCAGAGGAGCATTTCCACCAATCAAAATGCCAGTATTCCCATTACTGTGCAGATCTCAATATTTTAGTCCTCTTTAAGGTTTTTGTTTCCTATATTGACAACTTCTTCCACATTGCTGAAGTGATGGTAATTCCAGGTGACCAACCCCTTGCATTTTATATGGTAGCTCATTTTAATAGCCTAAAATATTGT
>CABHPQ010148859.1:0-26630 GCA_902168405.1 Peromyscus aztecus | reverse complement strand
CTTTACCATTGCTCACCACATAGCCCGCCTTTGGTATCTAGAAGGCACATAGTTACTGTTTCAGTGCATGATCAAACAAGATTTTTATTTGGGCATTTTGTGGGAGGTGCTGATGTTGGAACTCAGGTCCTTGTCTAGCTAAGCTGCGCGCTCACTCCCTGAATCAGTCTGTTGCTGTTATCTATGAAGGTGGTGCTCTGTACTTATCTGTTATATAACTCTGCACATGAGAGAACGTATTTTCAAGTTCAGTTTCATTGTTATTCCTCCTGTTCGTCTCCTGCTGTCTAGTGACGCCTCTGTGGCGCTCGGCGCCCCTCCGCCTGTGCTTGTCTCTCTCGTGAGGTCTCGACCACCGTCTGGGGTCTTCGATTCGGAGCTCCTGCTGCTCTTCTTTTCTTATCCAGGTTTAGACATAATTGCGTATTTTTTCTCTTCAGAAACACCCTCCTCAGCCCAAGGTTTGTCTGCAGCTCTTCCCAGCCTCTGGTTTGGGACTATGATCTCTGCTCCTCTAGTTCCCAGTACTCTTGTCTCTCTCCATTGCGACTCGACTGACCCCACCTACCCAAGCTGTATCTGCCAGGCCAGTCACCACACGGCAAGGTCAGCCTTAAGCTTACTTGGCTTTTAGAGAACAATGACACTGTTGGCCACTCTGGACTTTTTTTGAAACTCATCATGTTTGGTCCCCTGTCCCCTGGTGTTTTTTTTTTTTTTCCCAAGACGGTTTCTCTGTGTAGTTTTGGTGCCTGTCCTGGAACTCACTCTATAGACCAGGCTGGCCTAGAACTCAAAGAGATCAGCCTGCTTCTGCCTCCCGAGTGCTGGGATTAAAATCGTGCGCCACCACCGCCCGGCTGGTCCCCTGTTTTTTGTGATACCAACTTTAAGTGTTGCCTTTCAAGGCCCTTAGAAGAATCTTTATCTCTTATTTTCAACTTGTTTTCTTTTGCAAGAATGCCCTTAGGAAAGGTCTGTAGAGTGTAAATGTACACTCTAATGGGATTGTGCAGCACCCTGCCCCCCACCTCACCCCGGTGCAGCACCCTGCCCCCCCCCTCACCCCGGTGCAGCACCCCGCGCCCTCCCCGTGCAGCACCTTGCCCCAGTAACCCTGTGCTGTTACATTTTGTTTGTGGCAGAATCGTGTGTAGCCAGCCTCACGATTGCTGTGTAGGCGTGGATGACCTTGAGCACCTGCTCCTTCTGCCTCTACTTTCTCAAGGGCTAGAACACAAGTGTGTGCCTCTAGGCTAACAGCCTAGTTTTTGTGCACCCCCTTTAGGGTTTTCTTCTCCTTTTTAGGTCTTTAAACACTTAGATTCCCATTTGTCCTGGCACCATTGGTTTCCCCATTGAACGTATACCTATTCTCTAGATGCGTGTATTTTTCCAAAGAACTCGTTCCTTGTTTTCTGGGACTCCCTAGACACCCTGGACATCTTTTGATGACACGTGTGTAGGGATCATAACCTCCCTTTAGGACAGAAGCACTGTGGCTTCTGCCTTGTTCTGTGAGCGGAGTCATGGTGTCAGAATGTGGCAGGCGCCTCCCAGGTGAACTTGTGCTTTCCTCACACTCCATCCTGTGCTGAAGGACACTTGTGCTTAGTCACTCGTTCAGGAAGGAGAGCTGGCTTTACCTTTGCTCTGGTTCCAACAGAGCAGGCGCACACCCTTCTGCCCTTTGTTGTCTGTCAGTTGTTAGAAAGCATAACCCGGGCTTGGGGGATAGCCCAGTTGCTAAAGTGTTGCTTTGCAAACATGGAACCTGAATTTGCTCTTCAGAACCCGTATTTTAAAAGCCGGGCATGGTAGTTTACTTTTGTAGTTCTCAACCCTGGGGAGGTGAAAACAGATGGGTCCCTACGGATTCTTGTCAGTCTAGTGAGCTCTAGGCCAATGAAAAACCAGATCAAAAAAAGGTGGATGGTGGGGGCTGGAGAGATGGCTCAGTGGTTAAGAGCACTGGCTGCTCTTCCAGAGGTCCTGAGTTCAATTCCCAGCACCCACATGATGGGCTACAACCATCTGTCTTGAGATCTGGTGCCCTCTTCTGGCATGCAGACATACATACAGGCAGAACATAATAATACATAATAAATCTTTAAAGAAAAAACAGGTGGACAGTGACTGAGGAATGACATTTGCAGTTGTCCTCTGGACTTCACATGACTGAGCACACATGAACATGTACACGCATGCATGCTTGCAAGCTAGCTATATTTGAGCCCCTGACGCTTGAGATGCCTTTTGGTTGGGTTTCTGGGTTGCCTTGCCCAGTCTTGGTGCAAGGGGAGGAGCTTGGTCCTGCTTCAACTTGGTGTGTCATGCTTTGTTGATACCCAGGGGAGGCCTGCCCCTTTCTGAACCAACACAGAGGAGGAGTGGATGGGGGTAGGAGGCGGGGGTGGTGGAGAGAACGGGAGAAGAGGAGGAAGGGGAAACTGTGGTTGGGATGTAAAATAAATGAAAACATTTAATTAATTAAAAAATATCCGAAAGGTCAGGTATAGTGGCACGCACCTATAATCTCGTTCCTCTGGAGGTGGTGGTAGAAGTATCATGAGGTCAGAGCTGGCCTAGAATGCATAGCAAGTTGAAGGTCAGTCTGGGCTACGTGAGACCTGTCTAAACACCAGCAACAAGAAGGATGACTTGGAGGGCTTGGGCTCTAGAGCTCAGTGCAGTTACTCGTGACTCAGTCACATGCTTTTTCTACATGGCTTGTCAGTAGCAGACTTCCAGGTGAGTTTGGTGTCACTGATGGGGTTTGTGGAACGTGTGCCTTTTCCCTATTTCTGTTTTGAATAGTTGCATTATGGAATATTGGCCACTGTTAGGATAGAAAGTTAAGGCATATCAGCAATGAATGTATTTGATGTGCTTTGTTATGAATTGAAAGTAAACTTGTTACAATCAAGTTATTAGAATTATAGTAATATTGGGAAATGGTTATTTGGACATTTGCTGTAACATTTCCCTATATGACTAACTTTTGACTTCCTGAAGACTCCTTTCTGCGTGTCCATCACAACGTCATTTGTGAGGTCTTGTAGATAGTAGTTGATCCAATTATTAAACAAAATGCTTCCTACTCTTGGTGGAAAACAGAAAGGATATAAAACAGACTCTGTGAAAACTGCTGCAGAGCTCTGCACAGACCTGTTCTGTAGAGGATCTCAGGGGCAATTCAAAGCCTTTAGGTTTGATTTGAGTTTGTTTTAATGTTCAGTTAAAAGTAGTCTAGCAGCCGGGCGGTGGTGGCGCATGCCTTTAATCCCAGCACTCGGGAGGCAGAGGCAGGCGGATCTCTGTGAGTTCGAGGCCAGCCTGGTCTCCAAAGCGAGTTCCAGGAAAGGCACAAAGCTACACAGAAACCCTGTCTTGGGGGGGAAAAATAGTCTAGCAATCTTTAAGCCCTAGCACACAGCTGCCATGTCTCGTCGTATTCTTAGGGTACACTGGGTGACAGATGTGATACTACCTTTTGCTGGTAGTTCCTGTGCATAGATGTTGGGATGTTGGAGCTCTTAGAGGTGGGGATTTGATACCCTGGAAGGGCACTGATTTGGAGATAGGAAACAACTCCCAAGTTTTCTAGGCCTTTGATGTAATTTATCCTGTGCCTTAAAAGTAGTCTCTGCCTGGACTCTGCTTGGCCTTTCTGATTCCACCGGTGTTACCACTGACTTGGATGCTCTGCATCTGCAGTATCTCAGGCATCACTTGCCATCACAAGTTTTCAAGAATGACTGTAAATGGCATTATTAGTAGTATTATTTATTATACTTAGGGTGTTTTTAGAGTGATGGCTAAAGGGGTGAGCACACATCTAAACCAGCATTTTTCCTGCAGCTCTATTTAGATATTCTATTTCTTTTATTTTTTTCAGCTCCCCCCCTACCGTTTGGAGGAGCCGGTGATAACAAAGGATGTCTATGAAGTTGCTGTCTCTCTCATTCAGATGTTTGATGACCTGGACATGAAAGAGAGTGGGTAAGAGCCCCTCCAGCTACACTTACGTATGTGTACCATACACGTCTCGGTGTTTTTACAGTGGTAAGATAATAAATGGCTGGAGACACTTGGGCTTGTTTTGAGACAGAGTCTAGCTATATGACACAGGGTTGTAGCCTTCTTGCTCTCATGTACTGGGATTTGGGGAGTGTGCTTCCACACCCAGCTGTAGGTACCTTCTCAGCAGTCAGCAGTCACTGGTCACTCTGCAAATTTCTACTTAAAAAGTCAAAGCCGTGCTGAGGGCAGCTTTAGGACTTTTTTTTTTTAAGCTAGCATCGGATCCAGAAAGGGAGATGATGGCTTTTCCAGAAACAGGAATCACATGGCTTCCTCTGCCTTTGTTTTCTTTGTTTCTGAGACCTTTCCTGACACCCAGCAGGCAATCCAGACCTGCATTCTTTTAGCTTTTTGTTTAAAAAAACAAAACTTGAGACTTTTTTTTTCCTTTGAGGACAATTTAGGTTCTAAGTGCTGGTTTGAGTCTATAATTTAAAAAATACTATGTTATCGAAGCTCTCTGGTCCTAATTTTATTGCATCAAATAAATAGCACTTATTATTTTAGAAACAAATAACGATAATGGATATTCTCCCCCCACCCCCTTAGTAACCAAAGGTAGATCGCTGGGGTGACTTTTTTCCTATAGACTTTAGGATACCCCTGAATTAACCCTTGTTTGTCAAATTTGGACTTCTTTTCTTGGCTCACTTCCATTCTTCCCAGATTACTGCCTTCAAAGACTGTTGGTAGATGTTCTTTGTAGCTTTTGTTTGGGCAAAACATTATTTTATTTCCGTTTCATTCTTTGAAAAAATAATCTAAATCAACAGATAAAAAACTTGAGCTGGGGGGACGGCTCAGTTGTTCAAGTGCTTGGTTTTTCTGCATGAGGACTGGGTTTGACTCCCAGAACCTCCAGAGGGACGGGAGTGGGGACCAGACATGGTGTGTGCCTGTAATGCCAGCTGGGGAGGCAGAGACAGGATGGATCTCGGTGGCCAGCCCATCTAGCCTAACGGGTGAAATTCAGGCCAATGAGAGACCCTGTCTTGAGGAAGGTGGACAGAATTCTCGTGGACAACACTCAGAGTTGACACTGGCACTTTTCTGTCCCCCCTCCAACTCCCCCTCCCTCTCGTTCCCATTCCTCTTTCTACCCCTCTTCCTCTCTCTCTCCCTTCCCCCCTCTACTTCTGCATGTACATATAACACACACACACACACACACACACACACACACACACACACACACAAATGCATAAATTAAAAAGATCTCATGTCTTCACTGGACTAGCATGACTGGAAGTGTGCAGACAACCTGTACCCAAAGCGCTGTGCATAAGGATGAGAGTTAGGGCGCATGCTTACTAGACTGAATTAGTCCAGAATGTCTGCAGCAGGGAGCTCCCATAGACTGCTTCGCCCCACACTCACGCAGCTTATTCTTCTGTCAGAACCCTTCACCAGAGACGTGTGTTTGTCATATTGAACACACTGTCACTCAGAGTCCTAGTGCTGCCCATTCTCTGGGTTCTGATAGCTGTGTAACACCATGTGTCTCCCATTGCAGTATCACACGGAACAGTTCAGTACCTAAGGCCTCTCTCTGCATCCCTATCCATTATTCTCCCCCATTCCCTGGGCCACTGATCACTGATCTCAGATGTCTTCAGTTTTGCCTTTTTCAAAATGTCAGATTGTTGATGTATGGTTTGTAGCCTTTTCTTGTTGACTTTTTACTTAGAAACACATAGTAAGGGACTGGAGAAGGTTCTCAATAATTAAGAGTGCTTACTGCCCTTGTATAAGATGCAGGTTCGGTTCCCAGCACACACATGGTGGCTTACAATTACCTGTTTATATATATATATAATATATATATATAATATATATATACATATATTATATATATATAACACATATATAATTAACTATTGAACACACATGCTACAATACATATACTCAGCCATATACATATACATTGAATAAATATTGAAATAAAATCAGAAAAAAATAATTTAAAAAGCATTAAAGTTTTTGCCTATCTCTTCATGACTAATTGTTGGTGTTTTGAGGCAACATCTCTCTGTGTAGTACTGGCTGCCATGGAACTCGCTCTGTTGACCAGGTTGGCCTTGAACTCACAGAGATCCACCTACCTTTGGCTCTCAAGTCTGGGATTAAAGGTGTATGCTACCATGTCTGGCAGTAAGCCAAATTTGTTTTATGTAATTATAATTATTTTTGGGTGTGTAGTGAATGCATGTGTGTACTCACCATGTGTGCACAATGGAGACCAAATCTGTTGTTGAATGTCCTCCTTGGCTGCTCTGTACCATGTTTTTTTTGTTTTGAGATTGTGTGTCTTACTGAATTTAAGGCTCTCCATTTTGGTTAGATTGTTTGGCCAGCATGTCTCCAGGATCCACGGGCCTGCTTTCCCCATCTTCCCACTTTCCCCACTGCACTAGGATTATAGGCAAGAGTTGCCACACCTGGCTTTTACAGGGGATCTGGACTCAGGGTCCCCTCTTACTCCTTCAGTACTTTATCCACCAAGCCTTCTCCTCAGCCCAGACTTTTTCATTGCTGAATAGTATTCCATTGTTTATACTGAATACAGTTATTTATTTACTAAATTACATCTTAATTGTCTCTAAGTCTGAAACTATGACTAGAACTGCTATGGAAACCTGCATGCAGGCTTATGTAGACACAGACATCCAGTTCATCTGGATAAATTACAAGAGACAATTAGTGGCCTTTATGGCAAGAGCACGATTCATTTTGTAAGGCACCATTAACCCATCTTTCAACATAGCTGTACCATGTTGTTCCTTCTTCTTCTTCCTTCTTCTTCTTCTTCCTTCTTCTTCTTCTTCTTCTTCTTCTTCTTCTTCTTCTTCTTCTTCTTCTTCTTCTTCTTCTTCTTCTTCTTCTTCTTCCTCCTCCTCCTCCTCCTCCTCCTCCTCCTCCTCCTTCTTCTTCTTCCTTCTTCTTCCTTCTTCTTCTTCTTCTTCTTGAGACAGGGTTTCTCTGTGTAGCTTTGGTGTCTGTCCTGGAACTCACTCTGTAGACCAGGCTGGCCTTGAACTCACAGAGATCTGCCTGCCTCTGCCTCCCAAGTGCTGGGATTAAAGGCATATGCAACCACTGCCCGGCATGTTTCTTCTTTAATGAAGTGCTTGTACATGTCTTTTGCCAATTTTTTTCTTTTCTTTTTTTGTATTTATTTTGTTTGTTTGTTTTTACATTCCAACTGCAGTTTCCCTTCCATCCTCTCCTCCCAGTCCCTTCCCCTAACTCCTCCCACCCCCATCCACTCCTCCTCCTCTGCTTCTCTTCAGAAAGGGGCAGGCCTCCCATGGATATCAACCAGCCATGGCATACAAGTTGCAGCAAGACTAGGCACTTCATCTCCTATTAAGGCTGGCTAAGGCAATCTGCAGGAGGAAAGGGTCCCCAGAGCCCTTAAGTTTTGAGATGGGATTAGACTGATTTTGAACTTCTGGGCTCAATTAATTTTCCTGCCTCAGCCTCCAGGTATTTGATACTACAGGTGTGTACTACCATACTAGGCTTGGAGATTTTTATTTTATTCACTTACTTTTAATTAATTTTTTTCTCTTAGAGTGTGTGTTGTGTGCATGTGTATATATATGTGGAGGCCAGAGAACAACTTCGTATGTCATCGGGAACATCACCCTGGCCTATAGCTCACCAATTATGCAAGACTGGCTGGTCAGTGAGTCCTGAGGACCCCTCTGTCTCTACCTCCCCGGTGCTGAGATTGTGCACAGATGCCACCACACACGCATGTGTTGGTGTAAATGCTAGGGATTGAACTCAGGTCCTCGTGATTGCAAGGCAGGTGCTTTACTGCCTGAGCCATCCCCCAGCTCCTTGGGTTGGGAGTGTAACTTTGGAGCTAGTCTCCCTATGTAGCACAGGCTAGTCTTGAAGTCCATGAATTTTCACTTGGTCACTTTGTGATTGAATCCTCATAAACTGTAGATATGCAGTGGTTTTTTGTCATTATTTTTGATAAGTCAATTTTCAGCTAACATTTTCCCTTTGGTCCAACAGTTTCTTTTGGTGCTGTTAGTGAACCCAGGCCTCACCCCACTGTGCTGTTCCTCCAGCCCATTTTTATACATTGGTATTGATCTTGAATCCTGCAACTTGCTGAGCCTGCTAGAATTCCACTACCTTGGGTGTGTGAGTGCACACACACGCATGCACTCATGCATCTGTTTATGTCTGGGTCAATTGCACACCTTGGGTGTTGTTTCTCGGGCACTGTCCACCATTTGGAATAAGGTCTTTTGCTGGCCTAGACAACTCACTAACTAGGCTGGGCTGGGTGGCCAGCAAGCCCCAGAGATCTGTGTGTCTCTTCCAGTCCTGGGATGACAAGGATGTGCCACTGTGCCCAGCCCTTCTATGTGGGTAGCATGTTCCCTTCTCCGTTGTGGTGCTATTCTAGGTGACAGTCTGGCCTACCCCTCTTGGGCTTTTATATGGCTGCCTCCTTCCTGCCCATCTTGTCTCTCTGAGCAGTCCTTTCTTTTTTTTTATTTTAAAACTTTTTATTTATTTTTTGTGTCTTTCATATCATGCATCTTGATCCCATTTATTTCCCATCACTGAGTATCTACCCTCTGCCCTTGCAGCACCCCCCAATAAAATTTAAGAGAAAAAGAAAAGAAAAAAGGGAGGATCTCCTCATGGAAGCTGTAGTGTGACACAGTGAGTCATGCAGTCCACCCTTTTGTCCATGTATCTTTACTTGCAAGTGTTCATTGCAAAGACTCATTGGTCTGGTTCAAGGCCTCTGGTTTCTGCTACACTATCAATGCTGGGCCCTCATTGGGACTCTTCTTGGATAATCTTGCTGTTGCCTGTGTTGTGGAAATTCTGTAGCTTTAGGTCTGCAGGATTGGTCCCTTCATGTGCTCCAGCAGATCATAGATGGGGTGGATGTTGGGATGGGCCAACCCATAACCCTGGTTCTGGGCCTGGGTAGGTGCAGGGTTGGTCAGCCCAGCACTGAGCGGTCCTGTCACGTGCAGCTTTGCAGCTCTTTCTGTGTGTGAGTGCTTTGCCTGCGCATCTGTCTGTGTACCATGTGCGTACCCTGGTGCCTGTGGAAGCCAGAATGGGACACCAGAGCCACTGGAACTGGAGTTACAGATTGTTATGAGTAACCGTGTTGGTGCTGGAAACTGAACCTGGATTCTCTGAAGAGCAATGGGTGCTTTTAACAGTTGAGCCATCTCTCCAGCCCCAGCTTATAACCCTTTATCCTATATTTGTTTGTTTCTTTCAGGCTTATTGCTAAGTTACTTATTTCTCCTCTTGTCTCTCTACTGGGAGTAGGCTCCAGAGCAGTGCAGGGCCCTTCTCTCTGTTACTGCTGTCCATTCTCTGTCTCTCTACCCGGGGCAGGGGTGTAGGCTCCAGGCTCCAGAGCAGTGCAGGGCCCTTCTGTCTGTTACTGCTGTCCCTAGACTGCATAGAGGAAGGTATGAAATGCAGGGAGGGCCCACAGGAAAATTGTATTTCATATAGAAAGTGAGGAGGTGGTTATCTGAGATCTGCATCCATAGGCATACCGTGGAGTAATAATATGGGCTTTAGTAAAGCCTGCTTATAGTTATTCTAAGAGTTATATCTTGGGCTTCTGGATTATAGCATCTAAATTTCCAGGAAAGCTTTTGCAGATGTGTGTCTTACAGGCAGTGCAGTGGAAGAGCCCCAGCTTATTGCCTGGCTGGCCTCCTTGCATCCCCTATCTTTTTTGTCAGAACTGAAGAACATTGCCTGACGTGATCTGCAAGAGCTTTCATGAACGAAGCCAGTAGCATCAGGGTCTCACGCAGCAGGGGCTCTTCAGCCTTGATTCAAACTTGTTCACCTCACATTTTGACAGGAACAAGACCTGGTCGGGGGCCCAGTTTGTGTCGGAGCGGAGCAGCGTGCTGGTGTTTTTGCCAGGTGTGAATGTCATAATTTTGGGACTGGAATGTTAATATTCTGGACAGCACATATTGTGAAAAATGGTGTTCATGCCTACCTGTTCTCTTAGACACTGAGAACATGAACAGCTGTGACTCAGTTTGACTTGTTACCTTAGCTCTTGCATTGCTGCAAAGAGTTCATAGTGATGATGAAGACTTGAACGTTTTAAAGACTGTCTGCCAGCTTCACAATTTCTGGTAAGATGTTTTGCTTTAGGAGCATCCCTCTGTGTGCTCATGAGTGTGAGGTGATTGACATCAGTTCACAGTGCAGCATTCTTAATGAGAGCAAAGCATGGAATACCACAGAGTCCTCAGCAATCTCAGTCCCTTCTCAGTGTTTAAGAAAATGGGCTACTACTGTACCTTTCTGAAAAGATGCATTGCGTTTAATGGTACTTTGTCAAAATGACTTATCAAGGAGTATAGTTTGATCAGATTGTAACAATAATTCACGTATTTGTTGTTGAAAGGTAATATGCAGAACATATGAGTATTTGTGCATGCAGTGATGGAAACAAAAGCATGCAACAAGAGAAACTTAATTTTGGAATGTAACATGTGAGTTTCAAACCTTTGTCACATTTTGTTTACTAAATAGACTCATTTTATATACAGAAAGAACCGTTAGCCCGCAGGTATATAGGGTCTGCATCTGTACGTATTTATCAAATGACTTCTGTGTGTACACAGTATGTAAGGAAAAAGTGAGAGCAGAGCTATGTCACTACTCACTGTTACCTCACATGAGGTAAAAACTGCCCCTGAAAGATGTTCAGGTGTGTGACTTTGTGTTATATGCTAATGTACTCCGGGTCTGGCATAGATATGCTTACATGTTTCAT
This sequence comes from Peromyscus aztecus, assembly GCA_902168405.1. Classification (NCBI taxonomy): domain Eukaryota; kingdom Metazoa; phylum Chordata; class Mammalia; order Rodentia; family Cricetidae; genus Peromyscus; species Peromyscus aztecus. Next base: position 15,739 of record CABHPQ010148859.1, on the reverse strand, counting down.
TAATTTTTGAGCAGATCTGCATTAGTTTCTTCAGGGCTGCCCTAACAAGGTGCTGCATGTTGGATAGTTTAAAACAAGAGTGATGTGTTTCCCCACTGTTACGGAAGGAGGCATCCTAAAGCAGGCTGGCTGTCAATAGACACTCCCGCTCAGGCTCAGGCTCTTCTAGCTCCATGTGGTCATCAGGCTTTGGGCTCTTTGTCTTGAGGCAGTTCCACTCGGCTCTGCCTCTTTCCTTCTTAGGAGGCTAACAGTGCTGTTGGATGAAGGTCTCAGACTACTCCACCAGACCTCACTGTAGCTAATTATATGCACAATGGCTGTTTCTAAATAAGGTCACTCACATTTTAAGTTACTAGAGTTGGAATCTAAAATAATTTTTGAGAGACACAGTTGAACCTGTAAAAGTCCCAAATATTGATAATTCAGATGAGACAGAATGCATATGCAGGTGCTGTAAGTCTGTAGACATTTGTGAACTACTCAAAAGGACCAAATCTTTTGAAGTATTACTACTGGTTTTGTATTGCTTGGGATCAAACCCAATTGCCCGCTCATGTTAGAACTCTGTCACTGAGTTACACTCCAGTCCAATTTATTTATTTATTTTTTTGAGACAGGATTTTAATGTAGCCCTGGCTGGTCTGGAATGTGCTGTGGAGTCCAGCCCAGTCTAGCTTTGAACTGGAGATTATCTTCTACCTCTCAGTTGCTGGGATTCCAGATAGCAGTTACCATATCTGGCTTAAAAAATTGTTTTTGATTGGAAACATTTTGTAGGTTCATTGGAAGAAATTTGGAAAACATGAGTGAAGAAAAGAAATTACTTATATAGCCAACACTCATCAGTAGTCACTGCTTTGGCAAGGAAAACACTGAAAGAATGTATATATTTTAAAATAAGTTATTACTGATTAATGTCATGATGCATTTGTATTTCTGGTATAAAAGGCTAAAGCGTCTAACTGAACTGGTAACATCTTTGAAAAGTTATCATTTTATCTTGAGATAAATCTAATAAAGGAAGACTTACTCAATTAAAACTTTAAGACACTGAAGAAAGAAATTGAAGAAGATAATAGAAGATGTAAAGATCTCTCCTGCTCAAGGATTGGTGGGGTTAATATTGTGAAAATGGCCATCCTGCTCAAAGCAATCTACTGCAAACCTCATCAAAATTCCAATGTAGTTATTTACAGAAATTAAATAATTTCAAAATTCATGTGGAGATACAAAGACCCTGGATAGCAAAAACAATCCCGAACAATAAAAACATTGCTATAGAGCCAGGTGTGGTGGTGCAGGCCTTTAGTCTCAGCACTCAGGAGGCAGAGGCAGGTGGATCTCTGAGTTTGAGGCCAGCTTGGTTTGCACAGTGAGTTCCAGGACAGCCTAGGCTGTTACACAAAGAAACCTTGTCTCAAAAAACCAAAAACCAAACAAACCAAAACCCCCATTGTTACAGGAAGCATCATTCCTGATGTTCGGTTATGTTATAGTTCAGTTATACTAATGAAAACAGGATATAAAATGATACATTGAGGACCACTTGTGAGCCATACTCCTCCTGCCACCTGGGTTTTGACAAGAAGCCCAAAGTACACATTGGAGAGAAGACAGCATCTTCAGCAAATGGTGCTGGTCAGACTAGATGTCTGATGTAAAGAATGGAACTAGAGCTTATCTCACACCCTGTACAGAACTCACTTCCAGTGGATCGAGGACCTCAGCATAATATCTGATACTCTGAGTCTGATAGAGAAGGCAGGGGACACACTCGACTTATGGGCACAGAAGGACTTTCTGAACAGGACCCCAGTAGGGCAGGCATTAGGGCCAGTGACAAATGGGACACCATTGTTCAAATGAAGATGCAGCTTACAGCATGAGAAAAAAAAATACATCTGACCATAGGGTTGGAGTCTAGAACATGTATAAAACTCAGAAAATTAAACCAAGAAAACAACCCAGCTAAAAACTGAGGCAAGGAAATAAAGACAGCATTCTCAAAATAAGACAATGGCTGAGAAGAATGGAAAGGGTTATGCATTTTATTTTCTGTATCTAAGTGTCTCACCTGCATGAATGTCCGCGCACTGTGTGCATTGCCTGGTCCCTGGAGATCAGAGCGTGTTAAATGCCCTGGAGTTGGAGTCACACGTGGTTCTAAGTCACTGTATTGGTACTGGGCACATGAAGTTCATCTCTCCAGCCCCAACTGATAACTAAGAATGTTCAATATTTTAAAAAAATTATCAGGGAAATTCATATTAAGACTATTTGAGATTTCATATCATCGAAGCCAGAGTGGCTAAATGGAACGACAGAGGACGGCGAAAGTTGGTATGGATTTGTTTACTGTTAGTGGGCATGCCGACTGCTGCGTCCACTGCAGAAACCAGTGTGGAGGTCTCCCCAAACACTAGAAATGGATCTATTACAGGATCGAGCTGTACTATTCCCGAGCTACTCCCAAGGTACTCTTATCTTATTCCAGAGACACTCGCTCATCTCTGTTCATTGCTGCTCTATCCACAGTAGCCGAGAAATGGAAGCCACCTAAACATCCAGCAACTGTTGGACAGTGAAAATGCGTCACATATACACAGCATGATATTATTTAACTGAAAAGAAAAATGAAATGAGTAAATTTTCAGGTTAAATGGATAGAGCTGGAGACCATCATTCTTTGTGAGGTGACCGCCTCCGGAAAGACAAGCACTCCATGTTCTCTCATGTGGATGTGATCTTTAACTCTTTAGATATGTGTGTTTGTTTATTTTTGAGACAGAGTCTTACTATGTAGACAAGGCTGACCTTGAACTCATAGAGCTTCTTCTGCCTCTCCCTTCTGAGTGCTGGGATTAAAGATGTGCACCACCACATGTCTAGATATACATGTTTAAGTTGGAGTACTCATAGAAGTCAAGAACCATGATAGGGGTCAGATTTCAAGAGTAGAGGTATAGACAAAGGTTGTAAGGGGCAAAGGGGAATAAAGGAACAGGAAGGACTAAATAGTGTAGGGGGTGGGAGGGCAGCATAGAGAAGTGGGTGTGGCCTAACTAACGCTAGAGACCTTTGGAAATGCCATATAGAAACCTACTACCATAGAAGATTCCTATCCATCTATAAAGGGGTTTAAATGGAGTTACCCTATAGCAGGGGGTCAATGCCCCCTCCAATATACCATAGGCTACCAAATTAAAAGCTCAGTGCCAGGCATAGGTTACTTGTTTTTGCGATGTTGGTCAGTGGAAGTTCTATAGATGCCCAAATGTTAGGCTATTGCTGTTCTCTGGGTTACCCTCCAGAACTTGGTGGTGAGACTTTATTGTTGAAGACACCACATACTTGACATACAGGACCTGGAGAAATCAAACTGATACAGACCTGGAAGGTTTATCTCTTACTGGTCAGCTTTAATAGTGCTGGAATGTTCTACACATGCTGCTTGAGGAGAAAATGATAGACAGTTTTACCCAGCTGTGAATTCTGTGAGCTACAATAATCTAGCCAGCAGGATAAGCCTGCTGGTACAGTAGTGGCATAAATGTTAGGAGAGCAACCAACTATTTTCCCATGGGATTGAAAGCCCACTCCATAAGGTGGAACTCATGCCTGGTACAATTCGCTGGGCCCAAAACTGGAGGCTGATGAGATCGTAGACCCTTAGTATTGGTATTCTGCTAAAAAGGACAGGAAAAACTGTTCTGTAAGTTCTCATCTTTATGCCTATAGATTAGTGCACCTCTCAACACTCATGAGAAGAGCCTCTTTTTGCAGTAGGTGGTGACTTAATACACCCACAATTGATCCTTGTGCAGAGAATAACAGTATGGAGTGCTCAGCTCTAAATGGGGCCCCTGTATCCCACTCCTTCCCTAGGGCTCAGTGATCATTATGGAAGAGGGGCAGGAAGATTTTAAGAGCCAGAGGGAGTAGATGTGTGCAGAGAAACCGTATTAGATGGAACGAAACAGCGCTGTTACAGACTTGAGCTCACAGCGGCTCTGACTGCTGCACTATGACCTGTACAAGAAAGAGCCTGACAAAATCCCAGCATGGTGGGGGAGACTCATGAAGTCCCACCCCGTCTATGAAGTTATTGGCGACTGGTTGCTACTGGGAAGCGAGACAAATCAATTCTCTTCGCAGGTGGCTCCCCATGCTCTGGTAGATAGTCTCCCACCCGTGTACACACAGGCAGCACTAAGTGATCTCTGGGTTGGTTGGTTAAGGACTTGTAGGTAGGGGAGAGTGGTGGTATTGGAGGGAGGAATCAAAGGGGTAGCAGGATGTGGGTGGGGTAGATTTAATCAAAACACATGAATGCATGAAATTCTCAAACAATTAAATCGTCTTAATGAGGACTGTACTTACCAGAGCACTAAAGATCTCAGACCTCCCCTGACTGTCCACCAGCCCTGCTTGGCCGATGTTCACGCTGCACACAGCAGAAGCCTCTGTAGCATTGATAAATTCCTTATCTGTGCTTTTGCTCTAGAACATGAGCTCTTGGGGAGCAGGGGTCTTTGTTCTGATGACGGTACATTTCCAGGGCCTGGCATAGCACATGCATCAGGCACTCGTGCGATGGATAAAGATGGAGAGAGTCTTAAAAATAAGTTGTCATTTTAACTTGAAGGTTATGTTTTAGCAATAAATTCACATTTGCCTTTCCCCCTTTCCCCCCTAGGTCTGGGTGAGATAAATTATATGCATGAACTTCTCACAAACATGATTCACAAAAGGTGTGTCTAAATGATGTGCTTTGTTTTGGCTTTTGGCTTTTAGAGCTTTGTGTAGCTTATGCCTTACATAATTTTAATTGCCTCACTGAACAGTTACTTGTGTCTGCTGTATATCATGTGATATTTTATTTTAGTGCTTTGTTTCTTAGGTTACAGGTCTATCCTCTCCATTCCAGCGTGACTTTAGAAGAACAGAATAATGTATTTTTAAGTCCAGTCCCTGGGTACAGAAAGGTAGGAAGCTGGGAATCTGAGTGAGAGACGCGGTCATTTGTGATGAGAACTGCTGGCGCTTTAGTCTCTCTGCAAGTGTGCCCCAAACGCTGTTGAGTCACTCGGGCAAATGGTGTGATGAGACTCTGTGCCCTTTCATGCTGTGTGCTAGTTTGTAAATCAGTTTCATGAAAAGCTAAGATTCCTTTTGTTTGTTTTTGAGAACAGAGTATTGTTATATAGTCTAGGCCAGCCTTGAATTTGAGATCACCTTGTACTGTCCTTCTGAGTTCTAAGGTTATAGGGTGTATACTGGCAAAACTAAAATTTTTATTTATTTCATTTCCTGAATTCAGGGCACTGCTGTTGGGGATTTGCTGCCTTGGGAGTGGTGACTGTCAGGCTGTGGTCTAAGACCTCTGGAGGTTGTTTTTTTTGTTTTTTTTTTTGTTTTTTTTTTTTTTTTGTTTGTTTTTTTACTCCTCCTCACAGCTGTCTGCTGGGAGGACCAGGGTCTGCGACCTTGAGCGTTTGGCTCAAATCTCTGATATTCTTGAGGATGTTTGGATCTTTAGGCAAACTAGATCCTGGATGCTACTCTAGAGTGCTCAGGGTGACAATACTTGCTCTGGATTTGATCTGCTTGTGCTTTTGAGCTCCTGGCAATTGCACAGCCCCTCTGCTAAAGCTTTTATAATAGGCTCATGAGCAGATCCTTGGCCATGCCTTGCTTGCCTTTTTAAAGCCCTCTGTATTGTATGTATCTGATTTCCCACACATCAGGGACTTCTTGATAGTTGTGACCTGCAGAAAATATGAAGACAGCTAACTTCTAATTTTGAGCTCAGCATTTACACTAATATTCAAGATGAAGACCTTTTACTAACTATTGAGCAGTGTCCTGAACAGAGGGAAAATGTCACCTGTTTTGTTTGATGCTCCACAGATTATTCTGTCCACCAATATTGCAGAGAGTTCTGTCACAGTTCCAGATGTCAAATATGGTAAGGCCTTTCTCTGCTCACTTCCTGTGTAAAAGATGGCGTCACTAGGCTCTCCTATCCCACAGGAGCTGTCCTCTGCCTTCCTCTCTGCCCATGTTTGGGAGAGACTCAGAGAGAGGCTTATAAAGGCCCAGTCCCTCATATTCTTGGCTCATCACTGTTTCCTCTGAGCATACCTTTTCCTTCAGGTAGGGCTGCCTCTGGGGGATTCAAGGGATCTTGTAGGAAGCAGAGTTTTGGGGCTTCCCTGGTGGAATCCTGTGATAGAAAGGTAGGCAAGTGTTAGGGAGGAGCTGGGTACTGTCTTCTGAAGGTAGCTTAGAAGGAAGCCATGATGGATAGCTCCATTGTCTGGTATGTATGTATGTGTTGGTGTGCTTGCTTACTCATGAGTGTCTTGCGTTCATCAGTCATGTTTGAGGGACCAGTGCCTGTAGCCAGGGGTATAGTACCATGCTGACGAAGACTGTATTGTCACTCTGTGACTGCAGTCTGCTGGGACACAGATAGCTAACAGGTGAATTACAGTTTCATGGAGAGACAGATCTATAGGAAAAGCAACAAGGGAAAGGGTTCCAGTTTGGGGGAAAAAGATCTTTTAGATAGGGTATGTCTTAGTTAGGGTGACCGTTGCTGTGATGAAACACTGTGACCAAAAACAACGTGGGGAGGAAAGGGTTTTTTTTTGTCTTACACTGACACATTGTAGCCCATCACTGAAGGAAGTCAGGACAGGAACTCAAACAGGGCAGGAATGTGGAGGCAGGAGCTGAGGCAGAGGCCATGGAGGGGTCCTGCTTACTGGCTTGCTCCCCATGGCTTGCTCAGCCTGCTCTCTTATAGAACCCAGCACTACCAGCCCAGGGATGGCTCCACCCACAATGGGATGGGCCCTCCCCCATTAATCACTAATTAAGAAAATACCCCACCAACCTGATCTTATGGAGGCATTTTCTTAATTGAGGCTCCCTCCTCTCAGATGACTTTACCTTGTGTCAAGTTGACATAAAACTAGCCAGCACAGGGTGATATTAGTTACTTTTATATTGCTGTGATAAAACACCATGATCAAAGAAAGGGTTTATTTGGAGCTCATGGTTTTGGAGAGTAATAGTCCATCATGGTAGACCTGAGATAGCAGACGGCAGGTAGCTGTAGCAGCAGCAGCAGCTAAGAGCTCACGTCTTAAACCATAAGCAGGAAACAGTTTGAGAGAGCAGGCTACGGAGAGTGGGAGTCTTTTGAAACCTCAAGCTTGCCCCCTGTGACACACCTGCTTCAACAAGTCATACCTCCTCCTAATCCTTCCCAAACAGCCACTGACTGGGGGCCAAGTATTCATGTGTGCAAGGCTTATGGGGGATGTCTCATTCAAACCATAGGATGACATGGGACTCCTTTGAGGAAGTGGTGTTTGAACAAAGGCCTAAACTGAATGAGAAGTGAACTGTGCAAAAATATGATTCAGACATGGAACAGAGTGTAGGAGCACCAGGAAGGAAAATCTATATAAGCCAAGGGGAGGGAAGCTAATAGGTGTTTGTTTCTGTGCCAACAGAAATTGTAGAAAAATAGACACAAGTCTCTGTTTTCATGATACAATCAGGGGTTAGTATTAAAGAGATAACACATGAGTCAACAGTTGGTGAGCATAAGAAGAAGAAGTCAAGAAAGGACAGGAGAGAACTTAGACTAGTGGCCGGAAAGGGACATAAAAGTCAAGTCTAATCCTGGTCATGAAACCACAGAGGTCAGGGCTTCCAGACCAGGGTGAGGAGGAGGAAAGCAGGGGAGCCCTGGGTCACAGATGCAGGACCTCATGGAAAGCAGAGAGCCCTGGGGTCACAAGTACAGTCCCACAGGACTGCTGTGCTGAGTGAAGTGGAGCAGAGAGGTCAGATGCAAAGGCATCTGCCTGCATCACTCTGGGTATAGACCAAGATGAGGCAAACGGGAGGAAAGGGTGACGAGCTGAGGAGGGGTGAGTGCCGGAGGGGTGGAGAGGTCCAGGTCTGATTTGATTATGAGGACAGGAAAAGAGAGATTTGCTGAGGGACATCATGAGGGATTGTGATATGTAGTCTGAGCAGAGGTGGCCAGTGCAGGGGTTAGTGTGGATTGGCAGGAGCAGGCTGGGTCCAATGCTAAGACAACCAACCGAAGGTGGTGGGAGTCTGCAAGTCAGAGTTCCAGTGAGGGTAAAGATGCTTGGGGAGGAAAGAAGGTGGGTGTTCTGCTGTCACTGGATGAAGGAAAGGCTGTGGCCTGACAGGATAGAGGATGTGGTAATAGGAAGATGTCAAGTGGGAAGTGAGAGGGAAGGAGGCTTCAAGACCCTGGAAGGTGAGAATGGTCAGCACTGGTTTTGCTGGTCTTGAAGTCACCACAGGTTGTGTTAGGACTGGTGGTGTGAGATGGCTGGGATCAGGTGTGGTGAGAGTGTTTGTGGCACAGTCTGAGGAGGGCAGCAGCAGCAGCAGCAGTGAGGAGGCACTCTGCATGGAGGTGGACAGGAGTCTGCCTTCTGTTTCTCCAAAGGACAACTTCACCCGTACATAGGACAGGAAGTGCTGTCCAGGGCCAGAGCTGAAGGGGTCCTTACCTGGGCCTGACAGATGAACAACTCGAAACACAGAGAATGTAGTTTGTTTCACTGAGTTGTAGAGAGACAGACAGGATTCGAATCCAGGCAGTCCAGAACATTAGCCCACCTCCCTACCCCTTGTATAATGATACTTTGGAGTAATTCTAATCTTTCGGGTGCACCCAAGCAGTTCTTTATGATATAATCTGGGCCTCACAAACCCAAAGACTTCCCATTCTGATCTAGAGAGAGACCTTGGTTTCCTGTTGTAGGAGACAGTGAGCAGTCAGCACATTTCCAGAAGTTTTTTCTGCAAGCATGCTAACTCCAGCAGCTGCATATTCTCAATGTTTATCACCAGGCACTGTGAATTGTCATAATTCCATATTAGCATGGTGTTTACACTTTTTTTCTAATGGCAGTTATAGATTTTTGTCTGACCAGGACTCTAGTTTGTGATGAAGATACAAATTATCAGAGTCTGCGGCTGAGTTGGGCCTCGAAGACTAGCTGTGACCAGAGAAAAGGTAAGGCGCTTGTGGCAGAGCATAAACCATGAGGCCTCTGTGGTCACATGGTACACTGGGTGGGTGCCTTCCCAAGAGCGTTGTTTTAGCATTTTCACTATCAGGTACTTCCTTTATTAATATCTCAGTCTTCGTCACCTTCGCCTCCATGTTTTTCTCTTCCAGTGTTTTAGGGTCAGCTCCTAAGGAACAGATGGCCTATTATTATCACAACCATTTTCAGAGTGAAATTAAAAAAATATATTTAGTGGATAGGGAAGCCAAGTGGATCAGTTTGGTGATTTTGACCAGCTTCTCTTGAACCACCTCTAAATCCTGCTGTTTCTAGGGTCTTGTTCCTAGGGATCCCACAGAGAGATCGAGGTGTGTTGTACCAACCACACATGCCCCAGGCAGAGCTGCAGGGCAGGGGCCTTGGCCATAGAAGAAGTGAATCTGTAACATGCCTAGCCTAGATATTGCCTTCTGTAGTAGGATCTGGCTTTCGGGAGACAGCATCTGTGGTGTGTCCTGAGAAATAGCTCAGTTTTATAGAGACCTCCCTGAGGGAGGTAGGCAGAAGACCAAAGAATTCCTTCTGGGAAATTACTACCTCAGAATTGAACATGTTATATGCATAAACAAAGTATCCTATACATTCTTACCTCAGTGCAGACACTGGTTTTTGGTATTTTCTTTCTTCTTTAGCTTTTGTAAGGAATTTGAGGTGAGCATGTCATGTTCTGAGACTCAGGGAAGTAGCAACTGCATAAGGTTCTCCTCAGGTAGGACTAAGATTTGACCCAGAAATCTGGCTCCAGGCCTTTCTTGACTGCTGAGCTCTGTCCACACTTCTGAGGCACCTTTCCCAGAGAGAACCAAGAGATGATGAAGGCCATTGTAGCCTGGCTGTCAAGAGTTTCATCTGTGTGAAAGGCTTCCATGGTGGCCACTTTATGCACCTCCACAATGTATGAGCCCCCCCACCCTCAACATCCTTGCTAGCAGATGATGTCACCAAGTTTCATGTTAGCCATCAGTGAATGCCTGTGCCATCTCAGTTGATTTTTGACTTCCATAATCATTCATAAGGTTAAGGAGCCTCCCTCGTGTTTGCTTGCTGTTTGCTCCTCAGTGAATGCTTGTCTCCATCTCTCACCTTTTAAAGACGGATTTATTCGTTTGCTTAATTTACCTTTGAGTCTGAGTCTTAGCATGTAGCACTGGCTGGCATGGAACTCACTGTGTAGAACAGGCTGGCCTTCACCTCACAGATCTTCCTGGCTTCTGAGTGCTGGATTAAAGGCGTGCACCTCCACACCCAGCTTATTTATTTTTCCCTTGTGAGATTTGCTTTCACCCCACAAACAGTCATTGTCACACATAGAAGTAGCAGTTTGTGTCATCCTCCCCTTGGAGTGAGCAGGGCTCTGAGCTCTTTGCATGCACAGTTGTCACTTAGTTAATGTGATGAAGTTGAAAGATGTCGTGTAGAAATAGTAGGACAGGTGGACACACAGAAGCAGAGACAACATGGGCAGGGGAGGCTGCTCCTCAAATCTCTGACAGATCTAAATGTCATTTATACTAGGAAAGTCACACTTCTATCACCAGCTACATGGCTTTTCTATGATGAGCTCTGATTTTACTAGTTTGAGCTAAATCTTCCAGGAAATGTGTTATTCAAAGTATTCTGTTTTTTGCTGCATTTTGGCCAAGTTGTTTTCTTTCAAAACTTACTAGATTTTAATACATTAAGGGAGCACTTAATTTTTTTAAACATTTATTTATTTATTTCATGTGTATGAGTGCTCTAGCTGTGTGTACACCTTTATTCCAAAAGAGGGCATTAGATCCCACTATAGAGGGTTGTGAGCCACCATGTGGTTGCTGGGAATTGAACTCGGGACCTCTGGAAGAGGTCAGTGCTCTTAACCACGGAGTCATCTCATCAACCTGAGAGCACTTAATTTTAACTTATTCTAACTTTTTAGGATAATCTAACTTGGGATAGCATTAGAATAAAGATAATTTGTTTTTACCGACCTAGTGTAGTACAAGATAAGGTTTTTCCTGATCAGTGTTTACTGGCTGTTTTACATTTTTTTACACACTGATGTTAAAGTGATCAATGCCAAATGGGGTTGAGCCTCTCTTTTGCAGGCCGTGCTGGACGGGTGTCTAAAGGATACTGTTACAGACTGATCCATAGGGACTTCTGGGACAGCTCTATTCCAGATCATGTTGTTCCTGAGATGTTGGTAATGAATTTCATTCATTGTTAGTATTAATTTTGTGTGTATGTAGTTCTATCGTTTACCCAGCATTTTGCATGCTGTCCTGACCCTTAGACTACTGATTTCTTAGGGATTTACCTGTCTCAGTGCATGGTGAGAACATGCTACAGCACATACGTGAAAATTAGCAACTGTGGGAGGTTGGGCTTTCACTGTGCAGGATGGGATTGGAATATGGCTGTTAGGTGACAGGGCCATTCACTGCTAAACCATCTCACTGTCCCAGCCCTGTTTGTGATTATTTTTAAATTAAAATGTTTTTATGTGTATGGGTTCTTTGCTGAATGTCTGTCTGTGTACTGGGACATGCAGTGCCTATAGAGGTCAGAAGAGGGTGCTGGGGCCTCTGGAGCCGGTATTCAGGTGGTTCTAATCCATCACATCAGTGCTGGGAACCAAATCCTGGTCCTGGGTAGCAGCCAGTGCTCTTAACCACCAAGCTACCTCTGCAGCCGTCGTTCCCACCCCCACCCCCACCCCCCCACCCCCGTTTTTAATTCTTAATGAGACGAACGTTGCCTGATGTCTGTTGGCCCTATAATACCATTTCCTGTTAAGTACCAGTGTATTCTGTTCCTTTTATAAAGAGTAATCATGGACTAGCCTTTCCTCTTTACCTCTCCTTTTTCTTTCTACTCTCTTCATATTCCTTTTTCCTTTTATGTCTTTTTGCTTCCATCTTTTGCTTCTGTTTTTGGCCTTTTCTCCTTTTCCTTTTTTGAAAGAGTTTTGCTGTATAGCCCAGATTGGTTTCAAACTCAACATCCTTTTGCCTGTTTTCCTAATGGTACATCACAAGCATGTACCATTATGCCATGCCTGGCTTCTCTCCTCCCCCACTGTCTACTTGTGTTGAGTCAGAGTCTTGTACCACTGTTGACAAACCCCTGTTCCTCCCGCCTGCCTCCCAGGTGCTGGGGTTTTAGGTGTGCAGCCAGCCCAGCTTCCTCCTGCCTTTTCTTTCTAACCCTCCTCTATTGTTCGTCTCTATTGCTTCTCTTCTCCCCTCCTCTCCTTGGCATATTCTCTGGAGCATGAGTCATATGAACAGGTTAATTGGTTTAGTTACCTTATCATCTCTGAATTGAAATTCTGTTCTTTTCAGCGTTGTCCACTGGGAAGCACAATATTGAAAGTGAAGTTACTTGACATGGGTGAACCAAGAGCTCTGTTGGCAACTGCCCTGTCTCCACCTAGTCTGAGTGACATTGAGCGAACCATTCTTCTATTAAAGGAGGTAGGACTTGTGAAATGACTGTGTGATGGAAAGCTAAGACTTTTGCTTTGTGGGGAGCCTAAGTTTCATAATTCTTAGAGTCATTAGTTGTTATAAACGCTTCGTGTGTGACTCCAGTGCCAGGTCTGCTCTTCAGACTTGCCTTGTTGGTGTTCCTGAAGCCTACCACCTCTCCATCCTATGGCCCCACCCTGAGAAGCATCCAGCATTCTTATTGGTCACTGCTAGTCTGTTTTTGCTCTTGAGTTTTGTTCCTTCACCATGTCCTAGCCCTCCTGCCCACCCACTGCTTGAAATTCTCTTCCCATTTCACTGTCCTTGGACCACTTTTGACTCAAGCTCAGCTCTTGTGACTTGCCCTGACTGGCCCTGAAACCAGCTCTATCCTAGTCTGCACACTGTTTACTGGAGGTCAGGGATCTTCTGCTTCTGATCCTCAAATGCTGCGATGCCAATCATGTTTTCCCCTCAGATGGTTTATTAGAGTTTTGAGTGCTTGTGAGTGACTGTGCCACTGAACCCTGTTTTTCTCTGTGTGTGCCACATTTGTTAAGCTTGGGCCTGGGTGGACTTGGGGAAGTCTCCTTGGATGCTGTCTCCCAGTGATGTGACATGCTTCCTAAAAACACCGAAGGAGTGAATTTTGGGAGCACATTGGAGCCGTGAGCCCGTTACAGTTAGCTTAGCGGTCTTCAGAACAGCTCGCCTGTCTTGCACTTCTGCCTTAAGGATAAAGGGAGTGTGGCTATGTCAGCGCTCATTAATGGCACTACCTTACTTCATAAGGTTGGAGCACTGGCAGTTAGCGGGCAGAGAGAAGATGAGAACCCCCACGATGGCGAGTTGACCTTCTTAGGAAGAGTGCTGGCACAGCTCCCTGTCAGCCAGCAGCTGGGTAAACTCATTGTGCTGGGACATGTGTTCGGGTGCCTGGATGAGTGTCTTATTATAGGTAAGTGGGCTCGGGTGTGGGGAAGTGAGTGTTGGGATGTGCAGGTAGTCTACACCCTCTGTTTTTTTCTCTAGCGGCAGCTCTTTCTCTGAAGAATTTTTTCACCATGCCTTTTCGGCAGCATCTGGATGGATATAGGTATTTAACATTCTTACTGTAAGGGCCCGCCTTCCTAATGGCACCAGATGACACTCCATTAATCTGTTTGCAGGAACAAAGTGCACTTCTCAGGTAGCAGTAAGAGCGACTGCCTGGCACTTGTGGAGGCATTCAAGGTTAGTCTGTGGTATCCTTTGGAGGTGGAGGTGACTAGAAACCAGCAGTGTGTTTTCATACCCTGGCTATGAGAATGGAGAGTGCTTTCTTCTCATGGTGTTGGTAAGGGCTTCTGATGGCCAGCACAAAGTAACAAGTGTAGGAGGGACCAGTGGGTGGGTGCCAGCCAATCTCCCCAAGTTGATTAAAAATAGTAAATTTGTAGATGTTCTGTGTTCAACCATGTGTTGACATTGGAATTGAATTCAACTAGCTAGTGAGTTATTTTGAAATTGTAATTGTGGTGTTTTAGGCCTGGCAGGCTTGCAGACATCGAGGAGAGCTGCGACATCCCAAGGTTGGTTACATTTCCTCCTTGTTGCCTCACTGATGGCTGGCGATGACCAGATTCCCTGCAACTCTGTCTCAGCTTGGTCACTGCCTGTGCACTCTGGTGGCAGTAAGACCTGAGTCACTACGGTAGCTGCTCCATGCTGTCCTCTGGGAGGGGCAGGCCAGGACATTAGTGACAAGGTCCTGTTGCGGGCTGCTGCTCTTCAGTGGCTTGTAGAAAGGAAGAGGAAGCTGTCCGGCTACCAGAGTTTGACTCTGCTCCATAGCTCTGCTCACACTGCGCGGCCTGCTCAACAAGGTGGCTCAGAATTCATGACCCTGGTTCAATAGGAGCCTGTGTTTCCTCTCTTTTCAGACAAGGCTTTTTCTTCTAAAGTAATTAGGCTCCAAAGCCACTGGTAGGCATGCCTGTGTGTAGCTTTGCTGTACCTCAGTGGGTCTTTAATCTTCCCTGTTCCTACAGTGTGACAGGTCTTTTTCCAGCTGAGTCATTCTGCCTTTGATTTTGGGGACAGGTGAATGCATATGAAGAGTCACCCTGTGTAGTGTTTGTGGTTTGGATCTTGTGTTTTGGGGCTCCAGTGTGGGGTTGGAAGTTCTTTTGGAAGACATCCTATATGTGGTCACACAAGTGCACTGTTGAACTTGGCGGGAGCTCGGTCCTTGTTGAGGCTCTAGGTGGGATATATAGTGGCAAAGTAACCTCTGACTTACGGCTTCACGTTGGATACTGTGCTTTTATGTGTCTAAAGGATGAACTTGACTGGGGACGGCTAAATTACATTCAGATAAAGAGAATCAGAGAGGTAAGCTATGACTCCTTTGACTTGGTTAATCAAATAAACTGACTTAAAATCTGGTCAGGAAGCACCAGCAGTGCCAGGGTGTGGGGGCAAATCCCTGCCCGTTCCCACCGTTAGCAGGAGGCCGTGTGGGGTACAAACGCCTGCAGTGACCGCTGCTCGGCTCCAGAAATCCTCCCTAAATGTTACTTTATGAGGAACACGTGTAATCTTGGCAGCCATCTTTTTAGTATTTATCAAGATCAGCATGTGGTCTTTTCATTATTAACTGATTAACATAAGTAAACACATTATGGGCTTTGTGCTGTTGATTCCAATTTGTTCATGGAGTAAACCTCCTTGATGATATCTTAATATTGCTGAGTTTTGGTTGCCAGTGTTTTCTCCAGAAAATTTGCAGTAGATTTATAGTGAAACTGACCTGAGGCTTGTGGGTATTTGTGGGAGTGCATGCACATATGCAGCTTGTATTAGTCCATTCTCTGGAGGAACAGAACTTATAGAATTAATATATATCTATATATATCTACCTACATACCTATCTGTAGCTATCTATATCTACCTACCTATTTATCTCTATGTATGTATATATGAATGTATGAATGTATGTATGTATGTATGTATCTACCTACCTACCTATGGGATTAATTAGAGTGTGGTCCAGCTAATCCAACAATGGCTGCCTACAAATAGAAGGTCCAGCAATCCAATAGTTATTGAATCTACAAGGATGTCTCAGCTGGTCTTCAGTACACACTGGAATCCTGAAGAAGTAGGCTC
>CABHPQ010148858.1:0-22893 GCA_902168405.1 Peromyscus aztecus | reverse complement strand
CACAGTTTTACATGAGTCTAATACACACACACACACACACACACACAGTTTTACATGAGTCTAATACACACACACACACACACACACACACGTTTACATGTGTCTGCATCTATATGTGGACTTACAGCTCTAGTTCCAGGGGATCTGACACCCTTTTCTGACCCATATGTAGGCAAAACATCTATATACATACAACTTTAAATATATATATATATATTTATTATTCTCATTATTAATTACGGGTCTCTCTGTGTGTCTTGTGTGGGTATACACATTAGTGCGGGTGCCAGCGGAGGCCACAGGTGTCAGGTCCCCTGGAGCTGGAGTTACAGGCAGTTGTGAGCCTCCTGATGCAGGTGCTGGGAACTGAGCTTGGGTTCTCCTCAGGAGCAGTCCCTGATTGTCCCTGCCAGGTCGTCTCTCTGGTCCCCCTGCCCTTTGTTCCTATTCACTGTCCTAATGTCACTAGGCAATCCCACGCCTTGCCTGAACTTTATGCCCTGGCTCTCCTTCCTCGCCCGGAGCTGCCTTCAGCCCTCCTTCCCAGTGTCGCAGGGGCAAACACCAGCCATTGTGCGTCTCATCTCCCTCTTACCATTCAGCTTCATGCAGGTCTCTCCCCGGGGACAGGTCAACACTGCAGAAAGCAGAAGTTAAGTGTGGTCGGAGCACTGTGTGATGGGGCAGGGTGGGGCATCGGCTCTGCTCTATTGTTGGAGCTGTGAGTGTGTGTGTTTCTCTCTTTCTTTCTTTCTTTCTTTCTTTCTTTCTTTCTTTCTTTCTTTCTTTCTTTCTTTCTTTCTTTCTTTCTTTTTCTTTTTTGTTAGTACCAGGGGTTGAACCCAGAGCCTAACACATGTTATACAAGAGCTCTACCTAGCCACACCCCAGCCCCTCACTGGGGGATTCTAGGCAGGTGCTCTACTACTGAACCACATACCCATATCCCCACTGGGGGATAGGTAGGTGTTCTGGTAGAGGCAGAGGGTGTGGCTCAGTGGTAGAGCACCTGCCTAGAATCCCCCGGTGAGGGGCTGGGGTGTGGTTCAGTGGTAGAGCACCTGCCTAGAATCCCTGGTGAGGGGCTGGGGGTGTGGCTCAGTGGTAGAGCACCTGCCTAGAATCCCCCGGTGAAGGACTGCGGTGTGGCTCAGTGGCAGAGTGCTTGTGTACCACATGCAAGGCCCTGCGTTCCATTCCTAGCACTGCAATGAAAACCAGAGGAGAAAACAGACCCTAGTACATTATACAGCTTCAAATCACAGAGTTTATACGTGGACCACGTGGACAATCATGTGGCGCCCTCTATTCTAGTGCACTCTGGCAGGCGTGTTCTGACCTGATGTGACATCAGGATGCCGCCTGACAGGTCATTGCCATAGCCTTTAGCGCTGTTAGCTGTGGTGATTTCTCAGGCTCTCTCTGATTGTGATGCCTTGGACAGCACTGAGGAATGCCGGTCGGGAGGTTTGCCGTGCATCCCTGGGGAGTGAGTCTGATAGTTGTCTTTTCATTAGACTGTAGTACATTTGACGTTTCATTCATTGATGTCATTATTCTGTTTTAGTCCAGATTGTTGCAGTGTTGGCTGGTAGGAGCCTTTCAAACCCAATACTGTTACCCTTAAAAAACAAAGAAACAAGCCGGGCGGTGGTGGCGCACGCCTTCAATCCCAGCACTTGGGAGGAAGAGGCAAGTAGATCTCTGTGAGTTCGAAGCGAAGCCACCCTGGTCTACAGAGTGAGTTCCAGGACAGCCAAGGCTACACAAGGGAAATCCTGTCTCAAAAAACAAAATACCAAACCAAACCAACAACAAAAAGCAGCTTTAAAAAAAAAAAAAAAAAAAAAAAAAAAGGAGGAGCCAGCAAGATGGCTTAATAGGTTAGTTAAAAGGACTCGCTGCCACAACTATTCAACTGAGTTCGATACCCAGGCTCTAAACTGTGGGAAGAGAGACCTGACTTCTAAAAGTTGTCTTCTGTGTGCTGTGAGACACACACACACACACACACACACACAAGTTAAATGTAATTTTAAAAATTAAAAAAAAAGGAAATTAAAAACAGTGTCAGGAGTGGCATGTTGTTATAATTCCTGCACTGGGAAGATCAAAACAGGAAAACTGGGAGTTCAAAACCAGCCTTGGTTATGTAAATCCTCCTCTCAAAATCAAGCAAGCTGGGTGTGACAACAGGACACCTGCCTCTAATCTCCTCACTGAAGAGGCAGAGGTCGGCATAACTGTGAGTTTGAGGCTAGCCTGGTCTACATCATGAGTTCCAGGACAACTAAGAATACACGGTGAGACCTTGTCTTAAAGAAGCAGAAACAAAGCAAAACAACCAAAAAACCAAGACCCACACCCACAAACCAACAAACACCCAGCCAAATAAATAAGAGGCTGGAGACGGAGCTCAGTTGTTAGCGTACTGGTCTAGTATGCATAGGGTCCTGGGTTTGACTCCCTAGACATGGTGGCATGCAGCTGTAATCCAAGCACTTGGGATGTATAGACAGGAGGGTTTAAGGTCCTTATGCTACGTAGGAAGTTGAAGGCCAATCTATACGACACCCTATATCAAAAAGAGAAGACAGAGAGAAGAGAGGAGGAAGAAAGGTTCGTTTGACTTCTCAGTTGAGGGGTTGGGAGGTCTAGAGGCCCCAGTTAGTGATGGCCTTCATGTTGACCATGCCCCACGGTGGACACAATGTCCCAAGTGATGGAGAAATTGTGTCCTCATCATTTTTTTTTTCAAATGTAGCTCAGGCTGGTCTGGAACTCATGACCCTACTGTCTCAGCCTCCTAGGTGCTGGGGTTACGTGGGTGCATCACCACACCCACCTCAGATCCACTTGTGACTCAGAGTCATTCGAGAGTGTCCGGGGGACCCACAGATTTGCCTGGGGATGAAATAAACAGCTCTTTTTAGATTCAGGCTGTTTGTTATTTACATAGAGCAGACGGAGGCTCCGCAACGGGAGGGTGAACAGGACAGGAAGACGGAGAACCTGCGGGAGGGGCCTGGCCTGTAATCTAATCCTGGCACCAGCATAAATTCAACGTCATCCCCAGAGACATAGGTCAAGGTCAGTCTGAGCTACATGGCGCCCTGTGTCAAAATGAAATAAGAGAGAGAGAACACCACTAAGAAGGAATGGGATGGAGGTTGGCTTTAGCCTTCCTGGAAGAGAGGAGGATCCTTGGAGGTTTTCTGCCCTCTGGAAAAACTTGGGCTCTCTGCCTGGCCTCAGGCCTTCCATGTTTGAGCTCCACCTGCAAAGGCAGTGTAGAGACCAGTATGGTGGCCAGGGCGAGTCGTGGGAACCATTTCCCTAACGAGGGCTAAGACTGTTCACATCTCTTCCTGGCATCTCTCCCGGCTGCAGTAGGGGCAGGAGGGAGGGTGCCGGAGGAGGTATGAGATGGTACCTTGCCTGGCCCCTGGGTCCCGCTAAACACTAGAGCTGACTCCCTCACTTGCGGGACTTTATCTACCTTTTAGGGACGCCATGCGAGGTCTTTCTGAGGACCTTCTGGTGAGGGGACCCACAGGGAATCCTCAAGATAGCCTCTTCTAATGCAGCCCTACCTATCCTGAGGAGTTCCCAGGTGACCTTGGCTTTTCAGACACAAGACACTTCTTTTCAGGAGCGTGTCTTGCTCTCCAACACAGCACAGAAGCTCTGCTTGCCATCCTGAAGTAGCCCAGCCTGACCATAGTCCTCCTTCCTCTTCTGCAAGTGCCCATCTGTTTGTTGTGTGGTGTTGGATTTGGAGCCCAGTGGCTTATACACAGTAGGCAAGGGCTCTGAAGTAGAGCCATACCCCAGTCCCTCACTGGGGATGCTAGGCAGGTGCTCTACCACTGAGCCACACCCCAGCCTGTCACTGGGGGATTCTAGGCAGGTGCTCTACCACTGAGCCACACCCCAGCCCCTCACTGGGGGATTCTAGGCAGGGGCTGTACTGCTGGGATACATACCTAACCTTTGCCTTCTTTTACTCTTTTATGTATTTAAAGGAAGCTGGGTGGAGGCTGGGGATGCTAGATCGGCCTAAATTCCTCTTGGTAAGTCCTGCACTTGTTGACTTGGCTCTGTAACTTGTCATTGTAAAGTACTCTTCTCTATTTCCCTCCCTGCCTTCTTTGAGACAAGATCTTGATATATAGTTCAGGCTATCCTGGAACTTGAGAGCATTCAGTCTAGTCTCATGAATACAGAATGGGCCAGTGTGTGCATTTTCTTTTCTTTTTTAAAAATATAATTTTTTTATTTTTATTTTATTTGCATTGGTGTTTTGCTGCATGTATGACTGTGTGAGGATGTCAGATCTTGGAGTTACAGACAGTTGTGAGCTGCCATGTGGGTGCTGGGACTTGAACCCAGGTCCTCTGAAAGAGCAGTCAGTGCTCTTAACCACTGAGCCATCTCTTCAGCCCCCCCACCCCGAGTGTGTGCATTTTCAACTGTCTTCTTGACTCCATCATTTACAATGAAAAAAAAAAAAAATCTATTGTCTCTCATCTCTCTTGTCTTTGTTCCCAACTAGCTCTTTATTGTCTGCTTATTTGAAGTGGGTCTCATCGAGTCCCGGCTGGCCTCAAATTTCCTACGCAGCTGAGGAACCCCCAAGTGCTGGGATTCCCTTCCTCAGACTTCCCGTATCAGCTGGGGCTGCAGTGCAGAATGGCTCCTAGGTTCCTCTTTGGTCACTGGAAAATGTGCAATAGCGGCTGTAGAGATGACTCAGGCCTTAAAATCTCTTGCTGCTCAATCATGAGGACCTGAGTTCAGATCCTATCACGCACATCAGATGACTCACAAATTCTTATAACTCTAGCTTCAAGGATTCTGTCATTTCACTCTCTTGGGGCATCTGTGGACACTTATAGACATACACTTATACACACACATACACCCATGTACACACACACGTGAATAAAATGAAATCATATGGCTCAGAGGTTAAGAGCACTGGCTGTTTTTCTAGAGGACCTGAGTTCAATTCCCAGCAACCAGATGGCTGCTCACATCTATAATGAGATCTGATAACCTCTTCTGGAGTGCATGCAGACAGAACACTGTATACATAATAAATCTTTTTTAAAAAATGAAATCATAAAAAAGAGAAGAGTTGAACCAGGCCTTTAATCCCAGCATTTGAAAGGCAGAGGCAGGTGAATCTCTGTGAGTTCAAGGCCAACCTGGTCTATGAAAGAGAGAGAAGAGAGAGAGACAAAGACAGAGAATAACTTTTTTTTTTCAAGACAGGGTTTCTCCGTGTAGTTTTGGTGCCTGTCCTGGATCTCACTCTGTACACCAGGCTGGCCTCGAACTCACAGAGATCCGTCTGGCTCTGCCTTCCAAGTGCTGGGATTAAAGGCGTGCGCCACCGCTGCCACCCGGTTCCAGAGAATAACTTTTATTAGTAGAACTATGTTATTTTTCTATTTAATTACTAATTACTGCTAATCTTTCATTATGCCTAACTAAATTTCTGTTACATTTTAATTATTTAGTTTGTGTGCATCTATGTGTGAGTGAAGGGGGCCCTTGTGCCACAGGAAACCTATAGAGGACAGAGGATAACAGAGTCAGTTCTCCCCTTCCACCATGTGGGCCCCGGGGGCAGAACTCAGGTCGTCGGGTTTGGCAGCAAGCACCTTTACCCACTGAACCATCTTGTCAGCCCTCATGATTCATGATTTGTAAGTTAAACTTTATCATATGTATGTACAGGAAATACGTGCTCTATCAAGGCTCAGGAGGTTTTCAGGCATCGACCAGGCGTCTAGGCACGTGTCCCCAGAGACAAAGGAGGACAGTACAGTCAGTGACATTAATGACATTCATGATGTTGTGTAACTGTCCCCACTGGCCATTTCAAAACCCTTTCATCACCCAGGCAGAAGCCCAGTAACCATTAAGAAATAACTGCCTTCCCCAGAGCCTCATAACCTCTCACCGATTTTTTTCTTTCATTTGTTTGCTTTTTATGTATAAAAATCACTTCATTGTAAAGAACTTGCAAATGAAAACTATCATGCAGCTTGATGAACATAGCTGCCCAAAGAGGCTCTGGCCCAGACCCAAAGTCTACACATCTCATTGAACGTCGATGCAGCTGGCACAGACATTCTGCAGCTGGGCACAGTGGTGCACACCATTAGCACGGAGGCAGAGGCAGGCAGATCGCTGTGAGTTCCAGGCCAGCCAGAGCCACACAGTGGGACTCTGTTTCAAAATGAAACAAAAGAGCCATTCTGAGCGGTGGAGCATCACACTGGACACGTTCGCCTTTAATTCCACCTAATGCCTTTATGCAGCACACACACAAAACCAAAACAATCCGTGAGAGAAGGAAACCCAGAGGAGCCATGAACTTCCTGCTCTTTCCTGATCCTGAGCCCTCCCTCTGTGTCCCATCCACTTGACTACCTGAAGTCTGCTCTCTTGTTCTCCTTACTGTGTGCGCTTTCTCTACTGACACGTTTGCTTGTTCACATGTATTCAGTGTAGGCTAGGATCCAGTGTGAGGGAGAAGATGCATGCCTTTTCTTTCTCTCTGTTCTTGGATGTCCTCACTTGCCATTATATATTCTAAACCCACCCATTTTTCTTTAGAGACGAATAGTATTCCCAGTTTCCGTGGGCATCAGGTTGTCCTTATCTGGTCTCCTGGTGATGGACAGCCAGCTGGTTCCCGTCCTCTGCTATAGTGAACAGAGCCACAGTGAGCATGGGGTTGCAGGCGTCTCTGTGGTAGGCTTGGGGCTCTCTGGGGACAGGTCCCGAGTGAAATTGCTAGGTCATAGGGTAGTTCCATTTTTGATTTTTTTGAGGCATCTCCAAACTGATTTCCACAGTGGCTGAATCAAGTTGCACCCCCACTAGCTGTAAGGGTTCCTCTCTCCACGTCCTCTCTAACATTTGTTGTCAGAGTTTTATTTATTTATTTATTTTTGTTCTTTTGTTTTTTTCGAGACAGGGTTTCTCTGTGTAGCTTTGCGCCTTTCCTGGAACTCGCTTTGGAGACCAGGCTGGCCTCTAACTCCCAGAGATCTGCCTGCTTCTGCCTCCTGAGTGCGGGGATTAAAGGCGTGCGCCACCACCGCCCGGCCTGCTGTCAGAGTTTTGATGCTAGCCACTCTGACTGGAGTGAGGTAGCATCTCAAACTGATTTTAATTTGCATTTAAAAATAATTTTTGGGTCAGGCAGTGGTGGCGCACGCCTTTAATCCCAGCATTCGGGAGGCAGAGGCAGGCGGTCTCTGTGAGTTCAAGGACAGCTTGGTCGATGGGGTGAGTTCCAGGACAGCCAGCGCTACACACAGAGAAATCCTGTCTCAAAAACAACAACGACAGAAAGTTATTGATCATTTCCGTTTCCCAGGAACCAGTTCTCTTTGATTATTTGTTTGACTTAGGGTCTCCTGTATCCCAGGCTGGTCTCCCATTGCTGTGTGGCCAAGGATGACTTTGAACCTCTGATCCCTTTACCTCCACCTCCCAGTCAAGTGCTGGGATCTCAGGCCTGTGTCACCCTGATAGAGCTCTCTCTCGGTTTAAAAATATTTTTATTTATTTTCATGTGTATTTTATGTGCATGTATGTCTGTGCACCATGTGTATTCAGTGCCTGAGGAGGCCAGAAGAGGGCACCAGATCCTCTGGAACTGGAGTTACAGACGGTTGTGAGCCGTCATGGAGTGTGCTGGGGATCAAACCCAGGTCCTCTGGGAAAGCAACCGGTGCTCTTAAGCACTTGGCATCTCTCCAGCAACCTCCCTCTTCTTGAGAGAGCATCAAAGAGGCTGGCCTTGAACCTGTGATCTTTTTTGCCTGAGTGTTCCAATCAATACATGCCTGACTTCTCTCTCTCTCTCTCTCTCTCTCCCTCTTGCTCTCGATTGCTCATTCTCCCTTTTCTGCGATATATCTAAGGAAGCCCAGGATGGCCTCAAACTCACTATGTAGCTGAGGCTAACTCTCCTCCAGTTCTGAGTGTTGAGATTATAGGCACTCACCACCACATCCCGTGTACATGGTACTGTGGGTGGACCCCAAGGCTTTGTGTGTGGTAGGCAAGGCCCTCTACCAACTGAAATACATCCCCAGACACCAGTTCCCATTTCTGGTAGGCACAGGCGCTCTGGTTGCTTTCTCTTTCAAACCAAACTCTTCGACCTGGCATTCAGGGCTCTCTCCACCTGCTGCCCCTTGAACCAGAAGCTCCCACCCCCAAGCCCCGGTGCCATTAGGCAGAGCACATGTGGTCCCAGGGCTCAGCCCAGTCCTCTGTGGTTGACCACCATGCTGCAATGGCTTGGTCTGGCTGTCTGCCCGGTCGTCCCATGAGCCTTGCCTGGCACACAGCCAGGGATCTGAAATGCTCATTGAGGGACAAACGAAGACACCTTAGAGACGCTACTGCCAGCTGTGTCGCCGCTGGGGTCCCCGAAAGCAGCACCGTGAGTGACAGGCGTGAGGGTCTTGTCACACTACATCAGAGTCCCTTACTGCTTGTACTATTCTTGTTGTGACCTTTGGGAAAGCCGAGGGCCACCTTGTTATCTCCCACACGTGGCCTCCTGGATCCAGGTTAACAAGGACACCACAGGAGACCGCACAGATGGAGGGAGGGAGGGAGAGAGAGAGAGAGAGAGAGAGAGAGAGAGAGAGAGAGAGAGCTTCCAGCTCTTGAGGAGGCCCTGAGTTCAGTTTCCAGCACAGGGGAATTGATGCCATCTTCTGGCCCTGGGCATATGGACACACCCCCCTTCACATGCACTTAAAAATAAATCTTGGAGGAAAAAAAAGTCACAGGAAAAAGGACCTGACTCATCCCCTCCTCATCCTCTTCTTTTTTGCAGGGCTGGGGCACATGGTAGTGCTCTACCACTGAGCCACACCCCAGCCCCTCACTAGGGGATTCTAGGCAGGTGCTCTATCACTGAGCCACACCCCAGCCCCTCACTGGGGGATTCTAGGCAGGTGCTCTGCCACTGAGTCATACCCCAGCCCCTCACTGGGGGATTCTAGGCAGGGGCTCTCCCACTGAGTCACACCCCCAGCTCTTCCCTGCTATCTTTAAGGCAGGCTCCTCTCTCACTCTCTTATATTCTAGGTCCCAATTCTGAAAAGATGACAGACAGTTCTCCATACGTTTGCTCCAGACTTCTTCTTCTCTCAGGGTGGAGACTTGCAGTTGGCTTAGTGCTATGGGGCTCCAGGCACAACCAACCGGAGGCGCTGAAAGCTGACTCAGCATCGTGCTTGCGTTCCTCCCTGCCTGTGCTTAGCAGTGTGCTCTGTCAGTCTGTCATTTCCTGGCAGCTGCCCCGGCAAAGCCCCGGCAGCCACCCCAGGGTACTCACGCACCCCTTATGGGGAAGCAGCTGTGGGCGCCTCAGCTGCCACTCTGGAGTCTTTAGCCGTTTTTGAGAGCTGCGATGTGCATCATGGCTAGCTCTGGCCCTGCAAGATCTGTGGGTCTGGTTGGGGAAGGAGAGAATAAGCCTTGGCTCTGTAGGATGAGGGTCCTTCTCAGAGGTGGCTACGTGAGCAAGCTGGGGGATGTCAGCTGTAGTTCTGCTTGTGGGTAGACACGGGAGGTCACTCTAGGCCATTTCTCAACCATCTGCATCAGAGCTGGGGACAGCCAGTGTCTCCTGTTGCTCAATCCCCCAACAGGCTAAGGTGGGGAATTTCTTTCCCAGCACGCAGTCTACCCTGGAAGGCCTTTGTTGACCTGTCCAACGACAACCTTACTGTCCTAACCAGGACCCAGCTCCTCCCCTTGGCATTCAAGTCACTCACCACCACTACTGTGGGTGTCTCCTCTCCCTTCCCTTCCCTTCTGAGGCAGGGCCTCATGTAGCTCAGGCTGGCCTGAGATTTGCCATTTAGGTGAGGATGGCCTTGAACTTCTGATCCTCCTCCTTCCACCTTGTTAGCGCTGGAATTCCAGGCATGCATTACCACATCCTGTTTATGGGGTGCTGGGGATGGAACCCAGGAAGCCTGCGTGCTAGGTACAAACACTCTACCAACCGAGCCCTGTCTCCAGCTCTGGTTCCCTTCTTCAAATTCTCTCTTTTCTCTCCCAGTTCCACTTCAGTCCCCTCCCCAGCCCCCAGCTGCCTCTCCTAAGATCTGCCCGAGCAAGCCTGTGGCTAAGCGGCAGTTCCAGACCTTGAGAGACCACTTCCTTGCACGGGATCCCACAGCAAAAAAAGACAGCAGGAGAGCGGGGTGTAGTCCCTAAAACAGGCTCTTTAATAGTTTGTCTTCACTGAAGAGCTTGGCTTTCCCCCCAGCATCGGGCTGGGGCCGGTGGGCGTGGCGGGCTGCCCAGGGCTAGGCCGACCACTGGCAGGCCTGGCATGATGGACGTGGCCCACCATCACTGACTGGTCAGGCTGTTGGCGGAAGTGACCCAACACCGGTGGGCTGGGTCTGAGGTTGTAGGCCTTCAGGGGCGAGGCAGGCTGTCAATGGTTGCCACAGGGAGAGTGACCGACCATCGGTGGGCAGGGCCTGAAGTCACAGAATGGGGGTAGTTGTCAGTCAGCCGCCTGCCGTGGATTGGATCAGCCTTATAGACATAGCTGGGATGGGCGTGGCCAACCACCAGTGGGCGGGGCTTGAAAATCGGGTTTGATCGACCATGGATAGCCTTGGCCTGCCATAGATAGTCTTAGTGGGCCCCTGGGGGATGAAGTTGCTAGGTGTGGCTAGCCGGCCGGCTGTCTTGGGCTTGACAGACCATGGATAGTTGTCCCCCGCCATCGTTGGGTGTTCCTGGGCTGGCCAGGCTGTTGGTGGGCGGGACAGACCTCAGGTGTTCTCGGCCTGCTGTGATGTGCGTGGCACCCGTGGGTAATAGGCGTGGCAGCTAGTAAAAGGAGTACTGGTTCTCCACAGCGCGAGCTCGGCCCAGCGTGGCCTCCGTGGGCTCTTCCGTGGCTCCAGACGCAGCCTCCAGCAGGTGCTCTGAGCTGTTGCTGCGGCTGTGCGCACTGAGCGGCCCCTCGGCCGGACGTGGTGGCAGGGACGTGGCCGAGGATGATGAGCCAGATGACGATGATGCTCCAGCGCCATTGGAAGGTGAGGTGGGTGGGCAGGTGCTCGTGGCCAGGCTGGAGAAGTAGTGCTGGCTAGCCGGCTCGGTCCAGCAGGTGGGGACCGGGGCCGCAGTGTTGGGCGCTGGTCCTGGGTCTGCAATGAGAGGCCATGTTGGTCAGCATCCAGTCCTAGGCGCCCGAACTTCATCCTCCAACGCCAGCCCGCGTCAGACAGATATGGGAAACCCAAGGAGGGATGATGTGGTCCAGACCATTCGGGGAGTCAGGAGAGAGTATGCAAACACATAATGCCTTTCCAGCCTAGGCTGCGACCCTCAAACACTGGGTGCTGAACTCTAACCTTGCAGGGCTTCTGGAACCCACCCCGGGTGTCTTTGGGTGTCCAGGTGAAGGGTTTTGAGCCTGGGTCTAACATATCCTATGGCCTTTAAATCACTGTGTTGCGAAGGATGGCCTTGAACTCCTGATCCTCTTGCCTTTGCCTCCAGAGGGCTGGGATTACAGGAGTGCACCACTGCACCCAGCTTATGAAGTGCTGGGGATCGAACCCAGGCCCCGAGCATACCAGGCAAACCCTCTATCAACCGAACCTTAGATCAGGCTCCAGATGGTGGCATCTTACCAGGAGGCGGGCCCTGGGCACGCACATAGCTTCTGAGGGTGATATCAGCGGACCCCCCTGACTCCAAGGGGATGGGGTGGGTGTGGAAGTGCCGCAGCATGTCAAAGACAGACTGGAACCACAGGTGCTGGACATGGCACTGGCCGTGACCGTTCAGAGACAGGCGGAGGTGCTGCGGGCACAAATGGGAATGGTTAGTGGTGGGGTCCTGGGCTGGCTACCTGCTTGGCAAGTTCGGGATTGTTGGATGACTAGGCATCCATCCCACTGAGACCATATGGTACTGTGTCATGCTGGGGGCCCTCACACTGAGTCCTATCTGAGGGTGGGTCACTCCTGTGGTAGGTATGGGAGATGGGCTGAGACCGAAGGCTGCAGACATCTGTCCTCACCCCGGAATCCATCTGTCCTTTTGAATATTTGTTTTGTCTTAGAGAGAGGATCTCAGGTGACCCAGAGGTGTGGAACGATGGCAGGTGCCTCTTAGCAATGACTTGCTCCTCTCCGGGTCTCCTGAGGCTCAGTGTAAGGGGCCACAGGTCTCTGATGTCAGCCCTGCTTTGCCCACTCCGAGACAACAGCAGCCCGGCTAGAAGAAAGCCCAGGTCAAAGGTCAGCTCATGCCTGCCCTGCTTCCCCCTCCTTGAGCCCTGGTGGACAAGGCACCATCCTGTCCAAGCTTGGGCATGGATGAGTGAGATCAAGGCCTCTTAGGGTTAGTAGTGCTGGTCAAGATGTCAATTACCAGACACCGGGGTGACATTAAGTGCCTGCTTGTCCCAGGAAATGACAAGGTAGTATCCCTAGGGAGACTCAGCCTCCTCCACACATCCACAGCTGGCCAGCACTCCCAGGAGTAGCCCCGAGGGCTGCTGGGGGTCCAGTCAGACGTGAGGGTGGCCATGACTATCAGCTGCAGGTCAGGGGCAGGAAACTTGGGGTGCTATGGGGGCTACTGGGGAATGATACCCTGGAAGGAGCTAAGGCTGGGTCTACTTCCTTCTTGGAAACGTGGGGTGAGTGTAGGCAGGGCACGGTGACTCCTGTCCACCATACCACACTGTCATGCCCCAAACTGCTTGACTTTTGTCCTTTTCAATTTTTATTAATTTTTAAATAATATCTATATGTATCTATGTATCTATATGTATCTCTGTTTGTATGTATGTATGTATGTATGTATGTATGTATGTATCATCTATCTATCTATCTATCTATCTATCTATCTATCTATCTCTGTTTCTATCTATGTATCTAAGTATGTATGTCTGTCTCTGTCTGTCTGTCTGTCTGTATGTATCTATCTATCTATCCATCTATCTTTGTGTGTACATATGTGCAGGCCCCACACTGCATTTTGGAGCTCAGAGAACAACTTGTAGGAGTCAGTTCTCTCCTCCCATCATGTGGGTCCTGGGGATCAAACTCAGGCAGTGAAGCTTGGCTGCGGGTGCCTTTCCTGATGAGCCTTCTTGCTGGCCCTGTATTCATTCATTCATTCATTTATCTATTGGGACAGAGTCTCACATAGCACAGACTGGCCTTGAATTCAATATGTAGCCAAGGATGACCTTGAACTCCTGATCCTCCTGTCTCTACTACCTGGGTGCTGGGATTACAGGTGTGCAACGCCAAGTCCTGATTTGGGGGTTTGTTGCTGTGGTTGGAGATTTCATTATTGATGTTTTATATATTGTAAGCATCAGGATTAGGAGAGGAAATGAATGCCTTAGAAGAAAGGAAGATACAAGTGTAGGTACAGGCTGCTCATGGGAGAGGCACCTGGTTTTTGGATTTTTGAGACAGGCACTTGCTATGTAGCCCAGACTTGTTTCTCATTCTTGACAATCCTCCTGCCTCATCTTCTGAAGTGCTGGGACTACAGGCATGCACATCTGGCTGCAAAGCTAACTTCTCAGAGAGGCTCGCTTTTTGAGTGAGCTTGGTCACCAGCAAGTGATGAGCCTTACTTCGGATCTGGGCCACCTCAGTCCACCTCCCCCAGAGTGGGCTGCTCTCCCCTCTCACACCTCCCCCCATCCCCCCCCTCCCCCCCCCTCCCCCCCCCCCACTTGCCTTGGCTTTGCCCTGGAAGTTGAAGGTCAGCACACACTCCCCAGGCCGAGTCTCGCTTTGGCGGATCACAAAGAGGCCGTGGTTCCGGGGCCCACCGGCCAGCACCAGCTGGGCAGCCTTCACTCGGGACAGTGTCCCATGGAACCAAGGGTAGTCGGAGAGTTCCAGCTCAGTCTCGGCATCAGTGTCCAGCTCGGCTCCCTCGTCCCCTGGGTCGGTTGTAATAGCACAAGGGACAGAAGGAAGACAAGTCAGTCAATGAGAGATGGGGAGCTGTAGCTTATTCATTTGGGTAAATGCCATTTGAATATCAGACCTAGGCAGGGAGCTGACTGATCACATCTAGTTAGCCTTGAGGTAAACTGAGGCACAGGGAGGGAGCACACACAAGTCAGCAGCAAAGCTGAGAAGAAGCCAAGCCTTTTCTCCACCTGGTTCCATTATGTCCTTCTGTTTATGTGCATATGTAGGTGTCTGTGTGTGCACGTGTGTGCACGTGTGTGTGTGCGGGGGAGACCAGAAGAGGGCATCAGATCCCCTGGAGCTGGAGTCCCAGGCAGGTGTGAGCTGCCCTACATGGGTGCTGGAAACCAAACTCAGGTGTGGAGCAGGCTTTCTCTTGGGCCACCAACCAGCTCCCACATCATGACACAGAGACTTATTAGTCATGAACGCTCGGCCTTCTCTTACGGTCGTTTCTTGCTAGCTCTTGTAACTTTATTTAACCTGTTTCTCTTCATCTGTGTTTTGCCTCAGGGTGTTTTACCTTTCTGTCCTTCTGTATGTCCTTCTTCATGTCTGACTGGCTGGCCCTGGGCATCTCCCTTTCTTTTTTCCTCACTCTATTCTCCCTTTCTCTAGAACTTAGATTCCTCCTCTGGCTTATTCTCCCTGCCCGCCAGCCCCACCTGTCCCTCTCCTGCCTCGCTATTGGCCGGTCAGCTCTTTATGAGACCAATCAGGTGCCTTAGGCAGGCAAGGTGAAACCGATGCAGCACATCTGTACATAGTTAAACAAATACAGCACCAACAGATGTAACACCTTTACACAGTTAAAGTGATAGTCCACAACACAGGTTCTCTGGAAGAACGGCAATCGCTACTAACCAGTGAACCATCTCTCCAGACATTTAGCTCCGGCCTCTACAACCCAAGTGCTGGGTTACAGGCTTGGGTCACCAAAGCTGCCTTTCGTGCCTCTTTCTATCGGAAGAACTTAACTTCCCTCCCTTTCCATGTCTGTCTCTTTCTCTTTCTTCTTCTTTTTGCTAGGTCTCACTACGTAGCCCAGGCTAGCCTTGAACCTATGCAGATCTCTGTGCTTTAGCCTTCTGAGTGCTGGGATTACAAGTGTGTGCCATCCCCGCCCCCCATGTCTGTGAGGCTCTATAAAAACCAGGACCACTGTAGACACAACGGGTTGAAATGTCACCACTTCTGAGGATCCACAGGGGCCCCTGTAGAGGGGGCGGGGACCCCAACGGCACCTGTGTTATTGCTGTCACTGACACCACCACCTGAAGACTCCAGGGTTTGAAGGAAAGTCTCCAGGGGGACATGGGCCAGGGACTCTCCCACGGTGTCCCGCGCTCTGCTGTGTGGGGCTGTCACCACGGCACCCACGGCTGTCGTCATCTCTGGGGGCCGGGACATGTCTGCTGCAGGGTAAACGGGGAGAAGCATGTCTCTGATCTGCCCTCCAACACCTGTCCCCCGTGACCCCAGCCAGCCCGACCCCCACCTACCTTCTGCCAGGAACTCACAGCTGCAGGAGGTCACGCGGCTGGCCAGACAGCCGCCCCGGGCACAGGACAGCCCCGTGTCTTCCTCGCTGTCCCTGCGGAGTTGAGAAGGCACAGCACATCTTACCAGGGGGCCTGGGCTAGGACCCTGGGCTGCTTACAGAACATCAAGTCCTTTCCCTCCCTCACCCTCTGTGGTGGCCACAGTGTGAGCGACCCACCACTGAGGCCGCCGTGAGCATCGTGTTCCCTGGGTTGTGGCTCATTCCTGGGAGCCCACGAATGCCTTCCAGTGGAGGACAGTGTGGTGATCAGTGGAGGCTGGGCAGCCCCTTTGAGGCCCTCCCAGCTCTAAAACAGGTCTCCCCCCTATGGGAAAGTCTCTGGAGCAGATGGCCATCAGAGTAATAGGGGAGTGATTGGCAAGCACTTTGGGGACGAGGGCCGCGAGGCACTTAGGACTCTAACTGAGCTTTATTTAAATGAATCTGTTAATTAGAAAGCAGTCCCCCCCCCACCTCATCCTATTAGCCAGAGAAACCACTGCCAAGTGCTCAGTTGGGTGAACCCCCCACCCCCCCACCCCAGGGCATCTCTTCTGGATAGTGGAGTCATCCTCTTCCTGTACATAACTGACCAGACGTGCCAACCATGTCACCAAACACGACTCCAGAGTGCCCTCAGCCTACCAGCTTCCTCATCAAAATCCAACTCTTTTCTATAAAAATATGTGCGCATGAGCGGAGAGGTGCATGTGGGTGCGGGTGCCAGAAGAGGTCAGAGGCAACCGGTCCCCTGGAGCTGGCGTTCCAGGCGATTATGAACTGCCTGATGTGGGGGGCTGGCAACTGAACTCATCTCCGGGAGAGCAGCACTGCTGGGCCGTCTCTCCAGCCCCCCAAATCCTACTTGTAAAGAGAGGTGTGGTAGATCACATGCGTAACACACAGAGCCCTGGGTTAGACTCCACGGAAGCCTTGACATCCTCTATCTGGGTCTAGTCATTTTGTTGTTATTTGGGGGTTTGTTTGCTTGTTTGCTTTATTTATTTATTTATTTATTTATTTTGAGATAGGGGCTCCTGTAGCCCAGGCTAGCCTTGAGCTAGCTACGTAGCTGAGGATGACCCTAGACTCCTGATCTTCCTGCCTCTCTTGGGAATAACTGATGCTGGCTCTTCTTCAGTACTCTCCCTGCCTGGTAGCCGGGTCTCTGGGAAGGGACAGGGTGCACACACCCACCTGTCCCTCCCCCGTGCTCGGGGCCAGAATACTCACCCAGGGTCCACACAGCCCTGGATGTCAGCCACCCACGAGTGCTTCTGCAGGGAGTCTATCGTCTCCAGAATGTACTCCGCTCCGTTCTCCACCTGGATGAGAGTGGCCCTGGTCAAGCCTCCTCCACTGCAGGGTGCAGGCTCAGCACCCCAGGACCAATGAGCAGAAGGGTTCCTCTGGATTTGTCCACCCCTATGTTGGGTCTCATGGGTATGAACAGAGGGAGATCACCCAAGTCAGGGTTAGGGCTGCAGCCTGAAGCCCACACAGGGGAGGAGATGCCAGGCTCTGGAGGCCCAGGATGTGGGACAGGAGACCCAGCATGCTCAGCCCATGTCCTGGCATCCCAGGTAGGGTTCAAGTCGAGCGGGGAGGCCGGCTGGCTCGGCATAGAGTCGAGAGGCTTCCAGGCCTTAGCGACTGCGATTTGATTGCTGTGGCCACGTGGCGGCCGATGTTCTTTGTGCCCTGTCCATTGAGTTCCCGACCACCGTGGGAAGGAGGCTATGTACAACACTTTTTTTGTTACTGTTTTCTGAGACAGGGTTTCTCTGTATAACAATCCTGGGTGTCCTGGAATTCACAGAGATCTGCCTGCTTCTGTCCCCTGAGTGCTGGGATTCAAGGTGTGCACTACCACCTCCCAGCAAAACACAGATTTTATAGACAAGAAGCCTTGTGTTCAGAGAGGGAGCAACTTGTTCAAAAGTCCCACGGTAGCCAACAGCAGCTGAGACCTGAACCCGGGTTCACCAGATGCCCAATCTCCGTTCTTGGTTCCCTGTCCTGTGTACTCTGTCACGATGTAGTATTGGTCTAAGAGGACACCCTGACAGCCTTCTTTTTTCCAGTGGGCTCACGGTGGGGCTGGCAGGGGAGTCCTTCTGCCTCAGGGGTGCCTGAGGACCACCCAGCAGCTGAGAATACCAGATGGACAGCGGCTGTGTCCCCAGCTACCAGTCTTGAGGGGACAACTCAGGACACAGAGTTGGCACACATTTACCCAATGTATAAACACAAGCTCAGTAAGAGCTTGCCAAAGAGGGTGGGGGCTCTGCGCCCCAGCTTCAAGCAGGAGGAGCCGGCCTCCTGGAAGGACTCCGATTCATGGTCTAGTTCCTTCCCGGAAGCCCTGACCACAACCTTAGCAGCCTGGACCCATGTCCTTAGCAGCTCCGGCAGGCCATTCCAGTGCTGTGGGGCTGGAGAAAAGGACCTGCGACTTCCAGAGCCCCTGGGGTGCCCCATGTCTGTAGAGACCCGGCTGTTCCCACACTCCACTCCCCTGTGGACATTTGCATAACTTCAACAAGCTGTGAGGTGGGCGTGTCTGGCTCCAGAGGGGGAGGGAGGTGCTAATGATCTTTACTCAGACCCAAGAAGAAATGGGGAACCGGGCTGGGCTGGCGAGACGGTTCAGTGGGTGAAGGTGCCAGCCGCCAGGCTTCACAAGCTGGGTTTCATTCCCAGGGGAAGCACCACACTTAGCATCCCCCCCACCCCCACCACACACCTGGGTTTTGGGGACTGAAGTCAGGTCCTTATGCTTGCAAGATAAGCATTTTACTGACCTACTGTGGAACAATCTTTGTAGGCTGTGAATATGTGTTACTCTCATTGGTTTAAAAAAGAGCCGACTGGCCGGAGGCGGTGGCACACGCCTTTGATCCCAGCACTCAGGAGGCAGAGCCAGGCAGATCTCTGTGAGTTCAAGGCTAGCCTGGTCTACAGAGCTAGTTCCAGGACAGCCAGGGCTACATAGAGAAACCCTGTCTCGAAACAACAACAACAACAACAACAAATATAATTTAAAAATAAGAAATGGGAGGAGACCCAGGTGGCCAGCCGTGTAGGGATGCATGACTCTAGGACTCAGACCCTGAACCAAGCCCTCCCTAGGTGATGGACACCTGCCGTGGATGCCTCTCATGGGAACCCCCTCCTTGCTGCCCCCCCCTTTGATGGTCTAACTTGCACCCCTGTAATGAGCTCAAGCTGTGTAACCCACTAGGGCTGTGGGTTACAGACCTCGGCGGCCGCGGTGGGATCTTACCTTGAGCACGAACGTGTTGTCCTTCTCGGGCATTTCCAGGGGCATGGTGGTTCGGACCTCGATGATGGCCGACAGGGGGATGCTGACCTTGGGTCTGGAAGCCTGGGAGGCCAGAGGAAGGAACGGTGGGAGGAGCCCCTTGGAGGAATCAGGAGACCCTCTCCGCACTTCCCACCCCACCTTCCAGCATATGTGGGTCCCGGCCGCCAAGACTGCCAAGTTCCTGCTGGTGTGAATGTGTTACCAACCCCGTTTTAGAGATGGGGACATTGAGGGAGACAGCAAGAACCCTCCTCCGGTGGTCGCAGCAAGTTAGAGACTGGTACTGCTGAGTCTCCAATCCCTGAACCCCAACCCTGTGACCTGTGAGTGCTCCCCGGCCCACCCTCCACCCAGTGCACCTACTCCATACGATGTCCCCCTTCTCTTCTCAGCCTCCTGCATTCCCTTTCTTTCCTTTCTCTTTCTCTTTCCTTTTGGTACTGGGAATTTTGCCCAGAGCATCATGCAGCTACACAAACTCTACCACAGAGCCCCTCACTGGGGGATTCTAGGCAGGTGCTCTACCACTGAGCCACACCCCAGACCCTCACTGGGGGATTCTAGGCAGGTGCTCTACCACTGAGCCACACCCCCAGCCCCTCACTGGGGGATTCTAGGCAGGGGCTCCACCACTGAGTCACAACCCAAGCCCTTGGTTTTTGACTATAGGGTCTCCATCCATAGCACAGACTAACCTAGAACCCACTATGTAGCCCAGGTTGGCTTGAGCTTGGGGCAATCCTTCCTGAGTTTCCCGAGTTCTGGGGTTGTACAAATGGAGCACCACATTTGGCACAAAAAATTATTTATTTTTCTTTTTGAGTCAGGGTCTCACTATATAGTGTGGTGATCTGTTGTGCACCCTAATAAACTTGCCTAGGGATCGGAGGACAGCCAGTCACTAGATTAGACATAGAGGTCAGACCGTGGTAGCACACACCCTTAATCCTACCATGGGAGGCAGAGATCCATCAGATCTCTGTGAGTTCAAGGCCACACTGGAAACAGAGCCAGGGCAGTGGTGGCACACGCCTTTAATCCCAGGAAGTGATGTCTGGACAGAAAAAAAAAGTATATAAGGCCTGAGAAGACAGGAACTCTCTCTCTCGAGGCTGAGGATTTTGTAAAGGTAAGAATGTGGCTGGCTTGCTTTGTTTCTCTGATCATTCAGCTTTCACCCCAATATCTGGCTCCAGGTTTTTTTTTTTTTTAATTAATAAGACCTTTTAACATTTGTGTTACATTATAGCTCTGGCTGGCCTGGAATTCACTATGTAGATCATAGCACAGAAACCTACAGTGAGTCCAGGCCAGTTTGGGCTATATGAGATGCTGTATCAAATGACCTTCAGTGAGGGGCTGGGAGTGTGGCTCAGTGGTAGAGCACCTGCCTAGAATCCCCCAGTGAGGGGCTGGGGTGTGGCTCAGTGGTAGAGCCCCTGCCTAGAATCCCCCAGTTGGGGGCTGGGGTGTGGCTCAGTGGTAGAGCACCTGCCTAGAATCCCCCAGTGAAGGGGTGAGGTGGGCATGGCTCCCAGAATAAAGTGGCTTCCTGCTTTGGATGAGATGTTCTGGAGCACAGCTCTCACCTCAGAAAGGGGCTCTGGAGCTATGTGTGGCCTGTCTCCAGGCCTGAGAAGGAAACCAGCACCCCAATGCTGCCTTCACTGGGTTAAACCAGGACAGTCAGCAGGGCTCCTCAGTAGGGTCGCTCCATCCAGGCCCCTTTATGCCCTGCTCCACAGCTCCTGGCTACACCCTCCCTGCACCTCCCTGGACTGGCCTGAGGCTGACATTCCCGGCAGGGCTTGGGCTCTGGGACAGGGACTTTCTGAGGAGGAAAAGGAAGGGACTCCTATCTGGTGAGTGGGAATTCTTGGCCACCCTGGACACTATCCAGCGGGCCCTGGGCTGGACTTATAGCAGTAACGGATGGGCTTAGCTGATCACATCGTCACGCCAGCCTGTGGCTGGGGTTGGCCCTCTGGGGCAGAGAGAGCAGGAAGGTTTATAACGGCGCCTTCAGCTGGGCTGTGCTCCTGCTCTCAGCCTGATGTCTGAGGCCATCAGTCCTGAGATGGCTGTAGTTGCCCCCCACTTGCCTCTCACCTCCAGTACTGGGGTGGAATCCAGGGCCTCTAAAATTGAGTTACATCCCTGCCTCTCGTTGGGGCATCCTAGACAAGTGCTTTATGATGGAGACACACCCCCAGCTTTACCTGCCTCTTCCTATTTTTTTTCTGTGTTTTTTTTTTTTAATTTACTTATTTTAAAATTTTATTTGCAGCTGGGCGGTGGCGGTGCAAGCCTTTAATCCCAGCACTTGGGAGGCAGAGCCAGGCAGATCTCTGTGAGTTTGAGGCCAACCTGGGCTACAAAGTGAGTTCCAGGACAGGCACCAAAACTACACGGAGAAACTCTGTCTCGAAAACAAACAAACAATTTCATGTGAATTAGTATTTTGCCTGCATGAATGTCTGTGTGAGGGTATCAGATCTTGGAGTTGGAGACAGTTGTGAGCTGCCATGTGGGTGCTGGGAACTGAACCCAAATCCTCTGGAAGAGCAGTCAATGCTCTTAACCACTGAGCCACACCCCCAGTTTTACCTGCTTCTCCCTATTTCTACTTCGGTTACCTTCGGTCACTTAGCTCCTGTCACCCACTGACCACTTCTGCAGTCCAAACTCCCCCACTTTGGGGACCCAGGAGCGCCCCCTGTGAATCCATCCAGCCTGATTACTTTCCCAGTGGCTTCCCCAGTGGCTGAGGGCTAATTTCACACAGCTCTCTGGCTGCTGTGAGAGGACTTGGGGTTCAGTCCATGCTACGTGCACAGGTGAGGGCGCAGGAGTTTAGAGACCTGACCTGGGCAGAGACAGCAAGAGCTGTGAAAGAGGAAATGTGAAGCCCCCGGGAACACCCTGAACCCGCAGATCCAAGCACCCTAGTGCCCCCCAAACCCGCAGATCCAAGCACCCTAGTGACCCCCCGAACCCGCAGATCCAAGCACCCTAGTGCCTGACTCCAAGGGACCAGGGAGATCCGGATTGGTAGGTGGGTCACAGGCAGTAGTGGGTGCTTACCCAGCACTCACGAAGCCCTGGGTTTGATCCCCAGCACCACATAACCTGGGTGTGATGATAAATGCCTATAATCCCAGCACACGCAGATGAAAGGCAGAAGAACTAGAAGTTCAAGGTTATCCATGGTCACAAGGGGTGTTCAAGGCCTGCCTGATCTACATGAGACCCTGTCTCAAAACAAAAACACGAATAACATGGCAAGGGCTGGCGAGACGGCTCAGTGTGTTAGGGAGTCTGCCACCAAGCCTGATGACCTGCGTTTGTTTTTGTTTGTTTTCCAAGGCAGGGGTTCTTTGTGTAGCCCTGGCTGTCCTAGAACTCGCTCTGTAGACCAGGCTGGCCTTGAACTCACAGAGATCCACCTGCCACTGCCTCCTGAGTTGATCCCAAGACCCACATGGTAGAAGGAAGGAACTGGCTCCCGCAGGTTGTCTCGTGACCTCACATGAGTATTCCCCCCCCCAATAAATAAACATTCATTTATTTTTCAAGTTAGTGGACCCTTTAAGAGGCAGGGCCTAGTGGAAGATGGTTGGTCGTTTGGGCTGCTAAGTTGGGAGGCGATTAATGTTCTCGGGGAACCTGGTTATCTAACCAGCACGGGTTGTTATAAAGTAAGGTCACTCTACAGTTGACAGTTGACCTCTTCTACACGTGGCTATTTCCTTCTCCTTTGTCTGCCCCACTGTGGGGGCGGACATCGCCTTCACAGAGGCAGAGGGGCGGGGCTTCTTGGACGTGCAGTTTCTAAAACCCAGCTAAACTGACCTGCGCTCTCTCTCTCTCCTTTTTAGATATAGTATCATGTAGCTCGATAGGCATTTAATTTGCTATTTAGCCAAGGATCCTCCTGCCTCTACCTCCCCAATACTGGGATTATAGGCAGTTACCATGCCCAATTTCCT
>CABHPQ010148854.1:0-23183 GCA_902168405.1 Peromyscus aztecus | reverse complement strand
TCCTCATCCATCTTTGTAAGGACAGAGAAAATTGCTACCGTGCAGTTGGCCTTTTTCGTTATTGAGAATGTAGAACAGCTCAATTTTCACCAGGGCTAATTGATTTTCACAGCTGGTGCAGAGACTCTAAGAATGACGTGAAACTTGAAAAGTTCTTTTGTCCAGACACCAAAGCTCATGGGTCTTACAGCAGCTTCAGAAATGGAGTTGGATAAGAAATGCTGAAATCTTCTGAAATAACTTTGGGCACCAGCCAAAAAAATGGATGCTTGTTTGTAGAGGGCACTGTGTGAAAAGGTTATGGCCTGCCATATGGCATTCCCACATATTCATTATTTTCCCCTTCACATTAATTAGCATTGTATTACATGGAAGAAACCTGGTTTTCACCCCTGATGCCAAACAGCTTCCCTTAAACAAGACGTGCCATGAGAGGTCAAGTCCCACATTTCCTTTGCCTCTGTTGACAGTGAGCCTTATGACTGATTTGAAGTCATTGGTTTGATAAGTTTTCTCTCTGTTTTCTTGTTAAATGTAAAAGGAAGTGAATATCTGAAGCAGAGATTCCATGATGAGCACAAAACATGGATATAATCTCTCAAAGATGGGAAAGGGGAGTGTTTCATTACTTGGAATAGTAAGGTCTTCCTAATACTCTCACTCAGATTGACACAGAACAATACCAAACAACGTTGAACTTCAGGAAAGTAAGTATAGTTTCCAACCTAAACTGTGATCCCAAAGGGCTAAGGGGGTTTAGACAAGTTCTCTTTTACTCTGTCTGGTGATACAGGAACTAATTTGTTTCTAAAGGGTTAGGAATATCATGACATGCCAGTTTCTCCATTTTCTGCTTGCATTTTCAAAGTTAAGTTCAAACTCAGGGTCCTGTTAGATGAAAGATATTTGATCTTCAGTCTTAAGATACAGTGTAGAACTTCTCATGCTTCCAGCAGAAGAGATCTTATATTTTGGGATGCAGTAGGAGTGTTCCATTATTGTGAGAATGTCTATAAACCACAATACAGCAGGAAAGTATATCACTAAGTCGAGTAAAGATTACTATCAGAAGCAGTGGCCTGCAAACATTTAGTAGTGTTTACAGGCAGAGGTCAAGGAGTCATTAGTCTTAACAAATTCTCACTTTACATTAAATAAGGACACAATTTAACAATAAAATATAATGAAAATATGAGCATAACCTATAAAGTTAGTAAAATTAGTTACAAATTACAATTTTTACATGATATTCCTGATAATATATAAATCCATAGAGAAAATATGACTGTGAGGTGTTATTTAAGGACTTAGACAGAAAAATGTATCAGAATAAAAGGCAGGGATAATCATATTGCATGTTGAATGTCAAAATTATTGCTCTGCAGTAGTGAAGACTCACATAATTATCATCACATGATTTGTAATTTTTTATGTATGCAAAATATGCTCAGTACATAATTGGTGTTCTGAAGGAAGATTATTTTTGAATGTGAAGGCAAATATTGCATGGGGCAGCTAGAGTATTGTGCAGCATGGTCACTTGATGGTACAATGCAGACTGTTACGGCCCATGACCTGTATTTCTAGGCTGCTGTAGTATCCTTTGTAAGATGACATTCAAAATATTTTTTTTAACTTTTCAACCTTTTCTAAGAACCTACCTCATTCATTTATTTTCCTTTGAAATATCTTGATATTTAAGGAAAAATTACAAAATTTACCTATTTGTTGTTCTGTTAATATATCCTGTATTATGTTGCCGAGTGAAAGGTTTTAAGATGCTGTAGCATCTACAGAATTTATAAACAATACATTTTCCTCTGTCTGTAATGAGCTTTCAGATATTTTGGATATAGTTTTCTAGTTCAACTGTCTTTTTCCCTTAGAGACACTTAAAATTGTAGATACCTATTTTTAAAACCTCACTTCCTAATTTATTTAAACCGTCAACTTGTTATTTCTAACTATAACCATAAAACATAATCTTCAGGATATCTTATATCCATTTGACTTTAGAAAATAAGGATTTATGCATAAATAAAAAGACATATTATGTGATTAGGTTCTATAATCAATATAGTCAACAACTCAATTAACATATTTATGTAATTAGATAGTAGAAATAATTGTTGAACTATGGAATGTTACATTTGAGATGCTATTAATTGAAGCCATCCCATACTGAAAATGTACCTGATATTTTTATTTAATTTTATTCCTTGGTTAACTTCATTTTCTTTTTATAAATAGTTTCATATTTTACATAGAATTATTTGAGGATAGTATATGTTCCTCACTTCATTTTTTACTAAAAAATCATCAGCCAATAGTAAATGCCTTCAGCTTCATTCAAACTGAAATCTTCTTCATCATTTGTTTCTATGTTTTTGAGACACGGTCTCTCTTCTGTAGACCAAGATGATGTCAAAATCATACTCCTTCTGTCTAGGCCTCCTGAATACTGGGATTAGAGAGAAGTGCCATAGTGCTAGGTTGCCATCTGAGTTTCTACACTTGATTATTTTTCCTGGTTCTACAGTGGTTTGAGACAAATATTTTCTGAACATGGACAAGATTACACTCTTTCTGATTGAGAACTTCTCTTGAATCCCAGTTTCTACTGGTCAGGGTAGTTTTGATTTTCTGTGACTGTGTTACTAATGAACTATATTTTTCTCAATGACTACATAAGGCTTTTTTCAATGCTTTTGTGAACTCTGTATGGAGAATTATGGAAGCTAGCATTTACGAAATTTACCTAAAGATTTCAAAAATCACACAGATTATTTTGTATGTTTTTTTTTTGTTTCACCTCCTACGTTCTTGCTGCTAGCAATGCAATTTACAAATGATATTTTTACTATAATCTGTTTATGTCTTGATGTCTGATTTGAATTTAAAGAGGCTTTAAAAAGCAATATTATGGGGTTTTTTTGGTTCTTTTCAACTTTATTAAATTCCCCTCTTATTTATTTTTAACTTGAACAGAGCTGTAATAAAGAGTATCAAAACAATACTTGAATAAAACTACTATTATATTTTATTCCCACTGATGTTTGATTTCTGTCTTCTAAGGTTAATTATTTAATAAATATATGTTGAGTGCCTAGTATGATCTAGACACATTGGATACATTAATGAGCAAGTGGTGCTTGTCATTGCCAAATGATTCTCTTTGTCTATTTTTCTATTGCTTTAAGTACATTAAAATTACCTGCGAGTAGATAATTTATAAAGGGACGATTCTACTTAGTTTATAGTTCTAAAGACCAAGTAGTTGAAGAGTTCATCACTGCCAAGTGTCTCTTTCTGTTGTCTAATCTCATAGCCAATAGAAAAAAAGTGAAGTAGGAATGTGAAGAAGGGACCTATGAATCATGGGTGACAAACTTGCATTATAATTTCTTATTCTTGCCGTGACTAACACAGTTAGTCAACAGATCGAAATCTCTCCTAATAAATCCCTCTGAAAATCCTGATTGCCTCATAAAGACCTCACCTATAAATAGCAAGAATTAATATTCCACCACATAAACTCTACTTTCCAGTCTAGCATATAAGCCACAGCAAGAGGCATAGCAGATAAAAGTTATGAAGTGTCACATGAAAGTGTGCTATTTTATAATAAGTTAATATTAAAATGTAATACAGAATAAGGATTTCAAGGGTACTAAGCAAGTGAAGAGAAATATCTTACATATAAGAAGACCAGAGAAGGGGTCTTAAGAAAACAATGGAACAATGGGGATATTTGCCAACTACA
Source organism: Peromyscus aztecus (assembly GCA_902168405.1). Classification (NCBI taxonomy): domain Eukaryota; kingdom Metazoa; phylum Chordata; class Mammalia; order Rodentia; family Cricetidae; genus Peromyscus; species Peromyscus aztecus. The sequence continues at coordinate 19,420 of CABHPQ010148854.1, read as the reverse complement.
GATTTAGCAGAATTGAGACCCATGATAAAGCAGCATCATGTGCATCATCACAAAGAATATATATGTTTTAACTCACATTTATGCCCTTTAGCTCACTCCAGATATAGCCAAGCTGGCATGACTAAAATGATCGCAAAAAGAGAAACAACCTGTAGAAAAAGATGGTTAGATATTTTATTTTATGGGGAACATGAATCCAGATACCATGGAGAAGAGAGATTCATATTGAAACAAGATCTAAGAGTATAATGATGCAAACAAAAGTGGGAGCTACTTTTTCCCACTGAATATGCAACTTTCCCAAGGCAATGAACTCCAGCTTCAAAAATGAAGATCCACAGAAAGTCCCGTTCATCTTATCACTCAATTCACTATCTTGCCCTCTGGTTCTAAAGACAATTTATGAAATTAAATGTCAAGTGGTCTGTGATACAAAACATTTCATGATTAGATGAAGTCAAATTTCATTTATTGTGTCAAATACACTAGGTACTCATAATGTGTGCACCATTTCCTTGAGCTATACATAAAAGCCCTATTTTCTATTTCTCTTCTGTAAGATGTAGATGGCTTTTCTGATACTGCCTACCTCAAAGAGTTCTTATAAAATTTAAATTATGTGCTATAGTTATGGTACTTTAAAATGTTCCTAGCTACATATGTTTTAGCTGTCAGTATTTTTTCTCTGTGTAATTCCTCAAGTCAGATCATTATGCAAGTTTTTGATAGTAGTATTCATATCTCTTCTACAAGGAAAGATGTAGAGGGACCCCATCAAGCTTTACTGACTTTTTTAGTTCCTTTAAAAAAGGAACTATGAGAGGCTAAATAATTCTTTCAAAAAAGGGGCTATATTTAGAAAATTTTCTTTGTCTCCTGTGTAGGAAGTTATCAGTAATCAGAGAAAAAACTAAAACAAGCCAGTATTTTGAGAAAAATATTGGATTGGGAACTCTGTTAGTTAACCAATAACATGCATTTACTGAAAACTCACAACATCCTCAAAAATACAGATGCTCATTGGGAGAGAAAATGTCAGGTGCTTATTTTTACTTGATTTACTGACAGCATAGCTAATTTTATATGAGGCACATTTTCATGGGGAAAAAAAGGTTATAAGTGCATGAGGAAGTTAAAATAAAAATAAATCAAGTATGGTCTATAAGAAAAATTATATTGGATGTGACACAAATAATTATCTAAAACTACATAGTAATAGACTATTGATTTGCTATTCTAGCAGCTGAGACAAAAAAAAGGAAGGGCATAAACAACTAGAGAACCTAAAACTCACAATTTCATAAATGCTATAGAGTTAAGTAAATATTGGAACCCTGACATTTTTTTTCTCACAAGTCCACCCGATGGAAATAAATGTTACTCGTCGCAGTAGCTCCTGTCCCAAGCATCACAGTTATCAAACACCTACTTATACTGGGTATATATATATATATATATATATATATATATATATATATATCATGTTAATAAGAGTTACCATTGAATTTGCAGAGCATGACAATAAGCTCTGTTAACTTCAACTTTAAAGGAAAACCTATATGAGGAAATGGAGCAGCATGAAATCATCCCATCCTCAAACCCTACATGGCACCCTGTGTATTATATCTCCTCCTTTAGAAAACACCAATTCACATCAAGAAGACAAGGATGTAAAAAGAGCAGCAATGAATCCTGGAACCTTGACATATTGCTTATAACAGTTTATACAATAGCTCATCTTAAACACCCGGTGCCATGTATCCAGTAGTTTTAGATAAATCACATTTATTTTCATCTTTAACAGATTAACTCTGCTCCTATTTACTTTTAAGACATATCACACTCAATTTACTCGAATGTTAATGAGTCTAGAGATAAATCTAATTAAATTTATGTCCATGCAACATTCTAATAATTGCCTTTAATTTGAAGGAAGAAATCATTGTCTCCAGTCTCTCACCCTCTGATGATCCTAACTGTGGCAAAATAGCAGCATCGGACAATCAGCATGAAAGTGATTGTATTTTTTCAAGGTTCTAGTTCAGCCTTCATTTTATTCTTGCAAATGGCATCATTGATACTCTCTAATTTAATAATATATATTACATCTCAGAAAAGCTCTCGAGAAATAGTTCACATTTCAATGATCATCACATAGGTAAAAGCTATAAAAATTCAACTTCAGAATCCCTTTCCAACAGACTCTGACAAGGGACCTTGTGCTCTAATTAGGGTTAAATGGGCATCCTGTGTTTTTAAAAAGCTCTCCTCAATGGAGACAGAAATGTTGCCACCTGGCTTGCATTATGAACACAGACAGCACATAGGCAGGAAAGAGGCCTTCTCCTCACCTCTTTCGCTACTTTCTCTGACCAAACAGACAGATCTACGTTGATCTTTGGTAGAGGAAAAAAAAACTGATCAAGACCTATTCACTAAAATTGATAAAATGCTCCATTACCTCAAGATCAAAGAGAAGTCGAGAAAAAAATTTATACCTAAGGGGACCAGGAGAGCCCGCTGAAGCCCATCACCAGACAGGCAAGTGACAGACCAGGAAGCAATTGGAGAGCTATCAACCTAACTGCCTGTGAAATCTATCCGGGACCCAGGAGCTGCCACCCGGATAATATTAGCTCTAGACCAAAGCACCTGGGACCTGTCAGTCATCCGAGCCCAGAGAATTAAGAGTTATATTATAATTGTCTCCATTTCATTGCCTTAGTTTTCAATGAACTGGAAAAGTACAAGGCTCAAAACAATTTGCTTTATAAAAGACTGCAGGAAATAAAAAAAAAATGATATGATTTCTCATGGTTGTTAAAGTGGGAATGCAGAAAAACTCTATTGAAGTTCCTGAGCAATAATATGTTTTATTTTTTAATAATCATTTCAAAGATACTATTCAAATCATGATTTTCAATATACCAATATAACGTTACTCTGGGGAAATCTTATACATACAGAATTAGTTTTACCATTTTTTCTCATTTAACAATACATTTTATTTAAATAAAAAAGTGACAATTCAATAACTGTTGAATGAATCTTAAAAATAGAAATTACTTGACATGTTAAAATAATTTCAAATCCATTAAAGAGAACATGAAGCAGTTTGTGTTATCTTTGTTGGTAGTAGATTTCCTTCCTAAATTTTGTTAATTTATTATACATGCTGCCATTTCTGGGGTGGGGGTTCTTTTTCTAATAGCATTCAACACTAATTTCAATGACTGGCTTTGAAAATAAGAGTATAATCCATTATTAGATTATCAAATTCACCCTTTGATATATATGGATGGCTGTTATCACTGGAACACATGACATCCTAAGCAACTGAGCTCTGAATGTAATTGTATGCAGCCAGATTTGCACCCATGATTTGAAGCTGCCATTCATACTTGAAGGAACAGTATGGACACTCAGGTGTTAGAGAGGAGACTGAAAAGTGGTAAGCCATGTACTATAATTCCTTAACATTTACACTATATAAAATAGTTTTACATGCGCTACCTTACTAAACACTTACAATAACTCTATATGGTTCATAACATTGCCTTTATGGTGGTTTTCACACTTAACCTGTGCTTTGTGTGAAAACTCTAGCTCTCAAGAATCAGAATTATTAATATTACATGAGGATTATCACACTGATGATGGTCAAAAGGTACACTTCACTTTATAACTTTGTATCCTCAACGTTTGCCTTTATATTCATTTTAGGCAGGACCATGTCCCTTGTAGTAACTACAATAACCTTGCCTATATTACCCATGCTTTGAAAAATATGATACTGTTAGTAGACAGACATTCCATGGAATACCATACATTCAGTTCTTCCTGGATCAAGTCAATTAGCTTTTCCTAATCCCAAACACACTCAAATAATGCATAACTATCCTGTATTTTACTTCCTTAATTCCTGTAGGTTTCACTTGATTGTGTGTTTATCATTCAATCTGGATAATTTCTGGTGTGGTTGCCCTTAGGCTTGATTTTCTATATCTGTCATTTTCTCATAACTAATATTTATCACAATTCTGATTTATGGTTTGAAAGGATTTAGTAGTGTGCTATTGGCAACTAAGCAACATAATTCAGAAGAAATTTTGTTTGTTATATTAGCTGTTACTTTTATTAAGGAATGTTTTCATTCATTTTACCTGCCAATCACAGATCCCCTTCTCCTCCCTACTCCTGCCCCTCCTGCCTTCCCCCCCAACCCAACTCCCATTCCCTCCTCTAACAAGGCAAGGTCTCCCATGGGGAGTCTGCAGAACCTGGTACATTCAATAGAGGTAGGTCCAAGCCCTTCCCTATTGTTGTGGGCTTTTTACTCTTTTGGGGGCCCACCACCCAGCTCCCAAATAAATCACACATGGAGACTTACGTTTACTTATGAATGCCCAGCCTTAGCTTGGCTTAGTTTCTAGCCAGCTTTCCCTAACTCAACCTGTCTACCTTTTGCCTTTGGGCTTTTCCTGTTCTCTTCTGTATCTTACACTTACTTCGTGGCCTGATGTGTGGGTAGCTGGGTGGCTGGCCCCCGGTGTCCTCTTCTGGCTACTTGAACTTAGATTTCACCTCCCAGTTTTCTCCTTTTATATATACTCTCTGCCTGCCAGACCTGCCTATCCTTTCTCCTGCCTTGCTATTGGCTAGTTCTTTATTAAACCTTCAGGTGTTTTACACAGGCACAGTAACAGCTTCATAGAGTTAAACAAATGCAACATGAACAAAAGTAACACACCTTAAAATATTCTACTACACCTCCCCCTGCATCAAGGCTGTGCAAGGTGTCCCACCATAGGTAGTGGGCTCCAAAAAGCCAGCTCATGGATCGAGGATGGATCCTGATCCTACATCAGGAGATCCCTTAAGCAGATCAAGCTACACAACTGTCTCACTTACACAGAGGGCCGAGTCTAGTCCCATGGAGGCTCCATAGCTGTTGGTCTAAAGTTCATGAGTTCCCACTAGTTTGGTTTGGTTAACTCTGTAGGTTTTCCCATCATGATCTTGGTGCCTCTTGTTCATAGAATTCCTCTTCTCTCTCTCTTCGACTGGATTCCTGGAGCTCAGGCTGGTGCCTGACTGTGGATCTCTGCATCTGCTTCCATCAGTCTGGATGAAGCTCTATGATGACAGAGTACTCACGATCTAATTACTGGGGTAAATCAGACTCATTCTTGCTGTGGGATGATCTGTATGTTAAATGTGTTGCTCTGATTGGTTAATAAATAAAGCACTGATTGGCCAGTAGCCAGGCAGGAAGTATAGGTGGGACAAGCAGAGAAGAGAATTCTGGGAAGTGGAAGACTGAGTCAAAGAGACATTGTCAGCTGCCGCCATGAGAAGATGTTAAGATACCAGTAAGTCACGAACCATGTGGCAACTTATAGATTAATAGAAATGGGTTAATTTAAGATATAAAAACAGCTAGCAAGAAGCCTGAGCCATTAGGCCAAACAGTCTAAGTAATATCAGTCTCTATGTGTTTACTTGGTTGGGTCTGAGCAGCTGTGGGACTGGCGAGTGAGAGAGATTTGTCCTGACTATGGGCCAGGCAGGACCTGGAAAACTCTAGCTACACATTCGTTTGAACTTGTATCCCAACTGCCAGCACTGATGTGGGATGTAATGGAAATTTCAGTAGCACAGACAGGAGGAAGTAGGCTAACAAGAACCCATTTTTCTCTATATTGATGCTTTCTGGTATGCCCTTCTGATAAGATCAGCCTTCCAGTGTTCTTACGAATGTGGACTGACTCATCCGGCCATTCAGGAGAACAAGACTGAAACCCCATGATACTGTGAGCCAAATAATCCTTCCTTTCCTAAGTTGTGCCTGTCATGAATTTTCTCCTAGGAAGGAGAAAAACAACTAGCACATTAACACACTGTACCACTTTTTCATTTTTTAAACTGTTTTTGAAATGAAAATATAATCACTTTGTTTATTCCCTCATTATTATTCTTTAAAACTTCCCTTGTACTCTCATTGCTTGACCTCAAATTCATGGCCTTTAAAAAATTGTTGATATAATTATAAATATGCATGTATATATACAAAATATATAACTATATAATTTTTATACTACATATATTACATAAAATATTTACACATTTAATATATGTATTATATGATGTGTTATATGCTTATATATTATACATATATTTATATAGAAAATACATATTTGCATTTGTAATTTTTAATTGTACATAATTATATATTACACATATAATATATAAATTATTAAAAACATCTTGATGTATATTGTAACATAAATCTTAAAAGATCTTATAATAAAAAACCCAGAGCCAGATATTGGGGTGAAAGCTGAAAGATCTGAGAAACAGAACATTTAGCTACTAGCTTACCTCTACAAAATCCTCAGCTTCAAGAGTTCTTGTTTCCCCACGCCTTATATACCTTTCTGTGTCCTGTCATATTACTTCCTGGGATTAAAGGTGTGTGTCACCACTGCCTAGTTCTGTTTCTCTCATGTAGCCCAGTGTGGCCTTGAACTCACAGAGATCCAGACTGATCTCTGCCTCCTGAGTGATAGGATTAAAGGTGTGGGCCACCACTGCCTGATCTCTATGTCTAATTTAGTGGCTGGATCTGTCTTCTGATCCCCTGGTAAGCTTTATTGGGGTACATAATATATCACCCAGTATATCACATATAAAATTATGTATTTTATATATAATGTATATATATATAATTTATTATAAATTATAATATATATTATGTCAACACCACTTGCTGTTCCATACAATTTTACTTGTATACATATAATTTTAGGGCTGATCACTTGATATTAGATAACCAGCTGGGAAGCTCTTCCCTGAGGACCTAACAGATACCTACAGAACATTTCACCCAAACATAAAGGAATATAACTTCTTCTCAAACCTCGTGCAACTTTCTTCAAAATTGACCATATACTTGGTCACAAAGCAAATTTCAACACATAGAGAAAAACTGAAATAATCCCCTGCATCCTATCAGACCACCATGGGATAAAGCTGGATTTCAATAACAAAAGAAAGCCTAAGAACACATGAAAACTGACCACCTCTCTACTGAGTTACCATTGGATCAAGGAAGAAATACAGAAGGAAATTTAAGCCTTCCTAGAATTTAATGAAAATGAATGCACAACATACTAAAACTTATGGAACACAATGAAAGAGGTGCTAAGAGGAAATTTAATATCACTAAGTGCCTTCATGAAGAATTTGGAGAGACACTATACTAACAAATTTAACAGCACACCTGAAAGCTCTAGAAAAAAAGAAGCAAGCATACCCAAGAGGGCAAGACATAATGAAACTGAGAGCTGAAATCAATACAATAGAAACAAAGAAAACAATACAAAGAATCAATGAAACAAAGAGTTATTTCTTTGTGAAAATCAACAAGATAGACAAAACCTTATCCAAATTAACTAAAGACAGAGAGACTATCAAAATTAAAAAAAATCATAAATGAAAAGGAGGAGATAACAACAAAAATGGATGAAATCCAAAGGTCCATTAGGACATACTTTAAAAACCTACTCCACAAAATTGGAAGACCTAAAATAAGTGAATAATTTTCCCCTTAGACACCCCTTAGCAAAGTTATATCAAGATTGAATAAACAACTCAAGTAGACCTATAACTCCTAAGGAAATAGAAGCAGTCATTAAAATCTCCCAGCCACCCCCCCAAAAAAAAATCCCAGTGCAAAAAGGATTTAGCACAAAATTTCACCAGACTTTAAAGGAAGAGTTAATGCCAATACTCCTCAAATTATTCCACAAAATAAAAAAAAAGAAAGAATTTTGCCAAATTCATTTTTATGAGGCCTGTTACCCTGATTTCCACACCACACAAAGTTTCAACAAAGAGATTTACAGAACAATGTCCCTTATGGATATAGATGCAAAAATACTCAATAAAATACTTGCAAACTGAATCTAAGAACATACCAAAAAGGTCATCTGCCATTATCAAGTAGGCTTTATCACAGAGAAGGGGTGGTTCAACATATAATAATCTGTCAATTTAATCCACTATATGTAAAGAAAGTTAAAAAAAAAACATGCTCATCTCATCAGATTCCTAAGAATGTTTAAAAAGTGGAATACCCTTCATGATATAGTCTTGGAGACATAAAGATACAAGGGATGTATCTAAACATAATAAAGACAATTTACAGCAAGCCTATAGTTAATTTAAAATTAAATATTAAATGAAGGGAAACTGAAAGCAATTCCACTAACACCTGGAATAAGACAAAGCTGTTCACGCTCTCCATTCCTATACCATATTGTAGTTGAAGCTCTAGCCAGAGCAATGAGACAACTGAAGGAGATCGGGGAATAAATATTTGAAAGGAAGAAGTCAAAATATCTTTATTTGCAGATGATATAATATACACAAAAAAATTCACCAGAGAAATCCTACAGTTGATAAAAAAAAAAAAAAACCTTCAGTGATTTGGCTGAAGGGAAGAATATTTCTTTCACTCTCAATGTTTTTAATTACCTATAGTTCTTTGTCTAGATTTGGGACCCTGGGAGATTCCTCCCTTCTATTTCAGTATGTCTGTTGGCATTCTTTTTGTTCCTGTCTTATTTGGGTAAATGTTTTGTTGAGACTTCATGGGTGTATAGGTTCCCTTACATTTGTAGGAGATGCAATCTCACAAGACAATTTCTCTTAATGTGGTTCTTAGAATATTTCAACTGTTGTTTGGGATCTTCCCTGTGCCTGAGGTGCAGGAATTGTGTTGTAGCTGTCTCAGCTGGGGCTTGGTACCACACAATCACATGTTCTCTGCATTCTGATCAATAATCATGCCAATCTATTATGCCTATGAATTACAGCAATGAGCAGCATGACATGATAATCCTAAGGGTTAAGTAGTGGTGCACATATCTTGGAGGAAATCACCAGCTCTCTAATTAGACATAAGACCAGCACAAGTGGAAAAAACTTCTTTGGTACTGAAAAGCAAGCCAACTAGCTGGAGCTAGTGAAGTTATAGATCTTTGAGAAGAACCTACAACCACCAATATACTAAACCAGCATAATTTCTACACTAATAAGTGTAGGTCTCGCTCTTTATAAAAGAAATGTATATTTGCAATAAAAGGATGCCATAATTTTCTTTTCAATAAAATACAGTTTCATTTTCTCCCAAGGAACTGAAGTTCAGAAACCATTATTTAAAAAGAAGAAAGAATTTCAGGGGAAATAATTTGGAATTTCCTAGAAGAAGACTGAAAGTATTGATGAGCGTATTTTGGCAAATATTTGCCAATACTTTTAGTGCACTCTCATTGCTCTTTAAGTATATGAGTAACAGCTACTTCATTCTGCTATTCTAAAAGGCAAATCTCTTTCCTAATGCTTACTTACCATAGCTTCCCCATGCTGGCAGCTTGTATAATTAGTTATTTTGGGTCAAACTTGTTTTAATTAAGCAGATAATAATAGACTATCTGAAAATGAGGAGTTTTTTTTGTCTCCATATGACAGTGTTGGCTGTATATATATTTTTTAAAAAAGCCTTAAAATATACTGACCCTGGAGAACTATGCTAACACATGTGAATACCATGATTGGTTGGGAAGCAGAAGGGAGGAGTGATTGATAACACAGAAATTCAACATCTCTAAGTAATAGATGAAAGACTACTTTACTTCCACAAATCTATGGCTTTCTTATATGCCCCATTTCTTTGCAGCTAATAAAACCCTAATGAGATGTGATGCTGTTGCATGGCTTGTGCGGTACTGTTGTCCTTTCTCACTTTGACTTATCCATTAACTATTTTTTTCTCTTTCATTATATGATCTCATTTCCACTCCCCCAATTTCCTTTATCACTCATTATTATACTGTCAGAACTCACTGTCCTTCTACACCTCCCCCCCTAATATTCAGTGAGAAATAAAGTAGAAGAGGAGACTGGAGAGCCGGCTCAGGGGTTTAAAGAACAGCTCTTCCCGAGCTCTGGAATTCAGGTAGGAGCACCTGTGTCAGGTGGCTCATAATTGCCTGTTACTGCAGCCCCAGAGGATCTGACAGCCTCTTTTGGCTTCCAAAGACACTCATGTATATGTGGCATAAACACAAAACACACACACACACACACTTCTTTAATTGATAATAAACCATACATGTGTATCCTTTTAAAAATCACCCAAGAAAAGATAGCTCCATGTGGTGGTATTGTGTTCCCTGAAATATTGTGCATGCTAATAAACTTATCTGGGGTCAGAGAACAGGACAGCCACAATATTAAACATAGAGGATAGGCAGTGGTAGCACATGCCTTTAATCCTAGCATTCCAGAGGCAGAAATCCCTCTGGATCTTTGTGAGTTCAAGGCCACAATGGAAACAGCCAGGCATGGTGACACACGCCTTTAATCCCAGGAAGTGAGCCTTTAACCCCAGGGAGGGATGGCAGATAGCAGAAAGGTATATAAGGCGTGAAGACCAGGAACTAGAAGCATTTGGCTGGTTAAGCATTTAGGCTTTTGAGCAGCAGTTCAGCTGAGACCCATTCAGATGAGGACACAGAAGCTTCCAGTCTGAGGAAACAGGATCAGCTGAGGAACTGGCGAGGTGAGGTAGCTGTGGCTTGTTCTGCTTCTCAGATCTCCCAGCATTCACCCCAATACCTGGCTCCAGGTTCATTCTTATTAAAGAGACTCTTTAAGATTCCTGCTACAGCTCCATGTGAGTGCATGAAAGAAAATGGATGGAGGTTGTCACAATGCAGCTTGGGCTTGAAATATCAATCTGGCCAGTTAAGCTTTGCAGCAAAGTTTGAGACCCCTCCAACTCAATTAAATTCTAGAAAAGTATTCCAATGAAGGGGATTCTTTCTTCTTTCTTTCTTTTTTCTTTTTGTTTGTTTTGTTTTGTTCTTTGTTGTCCTCCAAAACTAGTTTAGTCAATGTGACTGCTCTGAAATATAGGGATGACTCCTCAGAGGTGTTCAATTTCAACATCCATACTAACATTCTACACACTATAACTGCTTCTTGGTGAATTCTGGCAGCTCGTTTACATAACAGAATGGGATGATGATGATGATGATGATGGTGAAAGGAAATAATACTGGGAAATATCCTTAACCAAAATTGAGACAGTCCCCTCTTTGCTGTGTTTCTTGAAAGATAGCCAAATTAAAGAGAAATAATCATCAGTCCTTAATTCAAATCAATATTTATTTTCTAGTTGAAAGTACCAAAAATGTTGGATATTAATTGCTATATTAATTTTAAAACCTGTGATTTTTGTACATATTTAATCCATCTGTTTGTGACAACTATGCAATAATCAACATTCTGTTTGTTAAGGGATAGAGGATACAGCAAGTCTTCAAAGTCATCTTATTTTAAAGTAAGAATTTGAGTGCTGTAACAAAATATAAAACACCCTCCACTAGACATTTCCTCAGTTTGGTCCAAGCTGGAGATTTGGATGGTGTAGCAATGCTTTGCTCAGGCCTCTTTTCTGATGTGGTTGATGGCATTGTTTATGAGGATTAGAAAACATTCTATTATCTTCCAATAACTGTGACTCAAAGCAAGTAATATGCAATTTCATCACTGTTATTATTTTGAAGATGGAATTAGGTCTGGCCTCTCTTAGTGGCCAGAATGTCTTTTTTCCCCTTCCTTCAAAGAAAACATTTGGCAGGAATGAATGTACGGAGGAGACAAAAAAGACGGACATTAAATACTACAAGATGTGAATTAAATGATTAGAGGGTAATTTGTAGAACTTGCTGACAAGATATACACATGGCAATGGGAAATCACAGGAGGTTTCAATGGTGCTGTAAAGGATGGAACCCGAGAAAATGAAAGTGGAGGCTTTGAGACATTTTTTTTCTCTTCTCAAAGACAAGTTCAAATTACCATTTTCGTGGAATGTTTCAATGGTTCTGCCAGTGTAGGAGTTTTTGACCCTAGGATGTCCTATTTTTTTTCCAGTTCTGGAACACCTAGCCTTAATGGGACTGAAGAGAATAGTTGCTTCAAGTGGAACACAGTCCAAGAGTGATGAAATGAAAATAAATCCATGTTGAAATATATACACATTATTACAATGAAAATATTTGTGACAGGTAAGTTGAGAATATTTCCGTATACTGATTTGAGGACAAGACAAGATATGCTTTGTAAATTTGTTTTCTTGGCCAATGACAGAGTTCTATCCCCAGAACCCACAGTGGAAGACGAGAGCCCACTCCTGAACGTCGTCCTCTGATTTCAACATGCGTGTTCCTTACCATGTGGCTGTACTGAAACAAACATCCTCTATCAACACATGCACAATAATTAAACAATTAATAAATTATTAATTTAATAAAATAATAATGATAATGTATTTTAAAAAGATAATTTGTTTTTAATCCTAGGTCAATACTAACACAATGGCAGCAGCTATTTCTCTCCCATGAATGATTAACATAATGAGAACTAATTATACCTTAGCTACCTCAAAACTGGGTTAATAAATGGAAACTCTTTGCTCCTACTCTCTTTTCTAGAAACTGGAGTAGTGTTTGCAGTAGAAAATGAACTCAGTCTACTTGAAATCACTATCTTTGTTAACCTGAACTATCTCATTAGCTGCCTAAATTCAATAATGTTCTGCAATCAGCTCTTGCACTCATATAGCCCAAACTCCTAGAATTACCAGGGGGAACCCATTTCTGCCCACATCTTCTTCAATAAAATATAGTTCACATATCACAAAAGACAATATTAAAGGTCATAGTTCAGTGCAATTTTGTATTATTAACAATGCTTGCAACAATGACCATAGTGAGATTTTAGAACTTTGTCATCACTTTCAAGAGAAATCCCATGTCTAATACCCACCCTTTCTAACTTTACCCTCTCCCAGTCTCTGAATATGACCACACCATTTGTTATCTCCATGGACCTACCAATTTAAAATTTTCACGTATAGATAATACAATATAAGATTATGTAGTTTTAGTCTTTCCTTTTTTGGCAAATTGTTTTCAAAAATTCTTCCGTGTGGTAGCTTGCGGCAATACACTCACATGTGACTGAACTAAAATCTACCACAAGGAAATAAAATGTATTTGCTCATTCACTAGATGGATATTTTCCCAGTTTTTGGTGATTATGAATAATTCTGTTATGAGTTTTCTTGAGTGAGTTGTTCAATGGGAATTTGTTTTCATTTCTTGAGTTTTCTCCAGAAGTAAACTGGCTGGGTAACACAATCTCTGTGTTTCACACTTTGAGTAGCTGCTAGACTCTATTTCAAGAAATTGTGTTATTTTACATATCCCTCAGTAATATACTCAGAGGTCTCTGGTCTTCCACAGCCACACAACACTAGGTCATGTACCACACTTTAGTAACATTTATGAGAAGCTATATCTACCAAATGTCATTTGACTAATGGTTTCTGGCATCTCCTCAGCTGCTTTTTGCTATTTGCATAGTTTCCTTTGAAATTAACTTTTCAATTCATTGTTCTTTTCGTTGAATGACATTCTTGTGTGTGTGTGTGTGTATACATATGAATACATATATATATATATATATGCGTGTGTGTGTGTGTATATATATATATATATATATATAAAATCCCAACACTTTTTGAGTTATTTGACATATTTCTCAAATAGTCATTGTTTATCACTTAAATGGTTTGCAAACACATTCTTCCATTGCTTTGGTTATTTGCCATGTGCATCTAGTGAAGCTCAAAGATGTAAAAAATATAGTAAGACCAATTTTGTCTTTTCTCTCTATCTTTTTTTTTATGAATCTGATTTTCATGGCCTAACAAAAAATTGCTCAAATTAAGACCATTATTCTCATGTTTACATTTACAAAACATACAAAATTTTAATTCTCATAATTAAAAGTATGTGCTTCCTTTTAAATTATTTTTTACACTATGATGTAAGGGATGGATCTTTCTCACATATCCAGTTGCATTAAAAACATTTGCAAATCTGGATTTTCTTACCATATCAAATACATTTTAGTTTGGCGTTTATTTGTGTAAAACTGGCAGCACATGTCTGGGGAATTATTACTGTTAGGACTGAAGAGATTATTAAGGTATTTTTAACAATATTAATTTTTATAATTAATGAATACAAAATAGGTATTCATTTAATTAGCATTTCCTTGATGTATTATCATACTAATATTTTTTATATTTTAATGTATGATCCTTAGTCATCTTTTGTTAATTTTATGCTTAAGCAATTTTGTTATTGTGATGATATTGTAGATGGAGTTTTTATAGATACATTTGCCTGACAGTTATTAGTGGAGAGAAATAAAATAGATCTTTGCATATTAAACTTATATGATGTACATGTGTTGAAGCACTTGGTAGTGATAATCATCTGCTGTGAATTCCCTAGTTTTTCTGTATACAACATCTTTTTCTGTGGTGAGACATATGTTGACTTATTTCCATTACATAGAGCTTTCATCTTTGTGTAATGGCTAAAGACTCATCAGAGTTTTAAACAGAAGGAGAACAAATGTATGTCTGTTTTCTTGCTGATATTATAAATAAAGTGTTCAATCTTTCACCACTGAGGATGATTTAAGAAGTTTCATTGTCTGTTTTCAGACTGACAGTATTCTTTACTTTTACTTTTCTGAATGTCTATCAATAGATTGATTTTTTTTTAAAAAAATTGAGTTGTCTTCCATAGTCTTTTTTTTTTCCTTTGGTTAGTTAAATGAATGGTTCATATATTTGGCTCACCATTCCAAAGAATATTTAGTTTGGTCAAACCTCATTTTTATGCTGCTGTTGTTGTTAGCCTTGAGTTAAAATGTTAATACATTAGTCAAATTGGCCTTGATCTCAATATGCAGTTTGGCCGTTAACTCTTGGTGAATCTTCTTCCTCAGTCTCTCTATGGTTGGAATATATGGCAGCACACTCAGCTTCTGGTTTTTGTTATTATTATTGTGTATGTGTTCAGGCACAGTGGATTGAAACTGGGGCTTCACTTAATTCAGATAAATGCTCTCTTATCTGAACTATATCCCAAGACAATATGATTTTTCAATCAATTCTTTCAATTTCTGCTACATCCACTAAGCATAATAATAGCAGCACCTTAAGAATTAAACAACAAACATTGAAGAGTGCTTTACAGCTCTCATGGATTTTAGAGTTCTGATATACCCATTTGATGGAAGGGTCAGTAAAATAGGAAAGTGACATATTTGTATCTCTGGACTATCTTCTTCATGGGAGGGGTCCTGTTTTCCAAGTATCAGCCACATATAATGGTGAAATTAAATATCCTTAAAAAAGGATCTATTTTAGTCATCTAGAAAACCACATACCTATGTAAAACAAAATGGTCATGTATGCTTGTTTAATATGAGATGAAGAAATTAACTGGGGTTTAAGACTACATTGTATAAATAATACAGCTACTAGTATTTTCTCTTTTGTAGTGAGAATGTTCCTTGGTTTATTTCATTGTCTGTTCATGAATAAATTAAGTGAATAGTAAGCTTTTCATCGCTGAGACACAGTACTGAAGCAACAGCATTCAGTGAGACCTGGTTTACTTGGGCTCCTACTTTTCACTGTTTCAGTTGCTGATTACTTACTCCATCCACAGTGGGTTTGTGTTCATGCAGAATATCATGCGATGGGTGTATGGTAGAGCAAAGCTGCTCAATTCAGGACCTGAGAAGCGGAGCATTGGAGTAAGTAGCTAGGGACAAAATAAATCCTCCAAAGGCATATCAACAATGACTCCTCTGACTGAGCCCTGTATCCTAAATAATCTATTAATGTATGATCAATCAACCAATGAATGTATCCAATGTAACCAATAATCTTTCAACAGTGCACCATCTAAAGTCAAGCTTTTAACACTTCCACTCACAAAGTTGTTTCATACACAAATACCATCACTAACCTAACATTGTTTAATTTAAATTATTTATGTGTTTAATTTATCTCTTTTTGTAATTATGGTGTTTACTTTGAAAAGTATAATATAATGTTTAAAACATTATGTTTTAAGATATTTATTAAATGTAGACAATGTTTATACTGACCCAAGCTAAGGTCTTTCATCTTCATTATCTCTGTATGCACTGGAGCCCCAAGCACAAAATTAAACACAAACAATTCTTTGAATATATTTATTTTCCCTCTTTATAATCATTGGATTTTATGTTTTTTAGCTAAATTTCTTATGAATTAAGAGAAAATACTGTCTTAAGAATTAAATGGTTGCTAGTTCGAAATTTCCTCTCAACTCCCAGCCTTTAATAACAAATTATTTAAAGCACATTTATACTCTTCGTGTGTCCCTCCTACAGAGTCAGTGAAGGCTAATTGTACATTGAAGACATTAATGTGAACATACAAATATTTAGGTGTGTTTTTGTATCTACACACAAAATGATGCATATAGTGTAACAAAGTACCACTTGGATAATTCATTTCATATTCTTTGTCATTATTTAAGCATCTTCAAATTTATGAGGCCACTGGTGTGATATTAATAATAGATAAATGTTGTGGAAATGAAATCCAGAATACAGACAAGGATGGTTAAATGCAGTCACTGTGTGGCATCTTGAAAATTATAACTATTTGTTTTTTTCTCCAAACAAAGCAAGCAAACAAAAACACCTTTCTTTGTCTTTTAAGTATTTTAAATCCATTTTCTTTATAGTAAAATCTACAACTGCTGCTATAAAAAGTATGCTATATGACATACTTTCTTCGGTAATACCCAAGAAGCCATAGGCAGGATATAGGACTGAGGACTGTGATGACCAATGCAGCTCTCATGAGAAATTCAGAACATGAATTTACATCCAATCACAGGCTCATTGCACTGTGACTCATAGTAAGTTTTTCCACAAATAAGTCAGAACACTTATTCTTCTGTGTTCCTAGGCTCTTTTGCTTGATTTTCCTAGCATTATGAGTGTTCTAAAAATTTAAAAGGCTCTGATTAAGAGAGTCATATTAACAGGTAGAAAAAATGACAACTTGGTGGTTAATGTGAGCATTTTCCCCAATATCTTAGAAACAGGAAAGGTGTTATCAAAGTGACCTCCCATCTAGAGCAGCTCATATTTGAGAAAATAATCCATTTGTTACCATCATCCTTCCTCTCTGAGGTTTTGAGAGATGGTACCTGGAAGATAGTCCCACAGCCTAAGAGCAATTTTCTTATTGCAGTCGACTTGTTCCTTTACTGAGGCTGAACAACTCTTGTTAGATTACCAAATTCAAATGGTAAATAATTGTGTTATTAATGAAACCAAGACAGAACCATTCCTTTCCTTTTCACACTTTTCAAAGCCTATGCTAAGTGCCTTACCATTTAGTTGAGGTAGTATGTGTGCACGAAAAGTGTGAGGCACGGCCTCATATCAAAGGTAAGCACATGTCAGAGAAGCCAACTTTGGGGTCAGCATCTCAATGTCTCCATGTTCGTATAGTGCATACAGTAATATTTCTATGCAGAGGAATGTAGAGAAAGGAAAACTCCAGAGCAGAAAATATTAAATTTAAAAAGGTAAATAACTCTTGTCTACAAAACAGCATTCCAACACTTATGCATAAGTTTGAGTGACGATCAAATGCTACTGATTGCTAGAGTCTCTTTATAGCCACAACTACGTGGCAAGACTTTAATATATTGCTCATGTCCAAAATTAGCAAACGGAGACAACGAAACATGACAAACATGCATCTATAAGTTAAGAAAGACACACCTAATGGTAACAGTTAGTGAATGAGAGGTCAAAGTTAATCCCAGTTAGTAGATTCATTATTGGTAGACATTTCATTAAAAATGAACAAGTGTTTTCCTTAGGGAATGTGACTTTATAAAGAAATAAAAATAAAATACTTAGAATTTGGATGTGAACAAGAAAGATGAATCCTCTTTGGCTTTTAGGTGAATATTTGAATCCCGTAGCTATTGAATTTAAAAAGGATTAAAAAAATGGAAGTAAAAACCTTCTTTAGGGATGTAGTCAGAAGGAGCAACACAGGATTGATCTCCTTGAAATTACACGAGATTCCATTTTTTAACTGAGTTATATATTTTCTTGAGAATCTCTTTTTTGAGTTCTTTGTATATTATGGATATTATCCCTCTCTTACATGTGTAATTGATGAAAATATTCTTCTCATTCTCTAGGTGGCCACATCGTCTGTGGTGTCCTTTGTCATGTAGGAGGAATTTCATGAGGTCCCATTTATTAACTGTTCATCTTAGCACTCATGCCAACTCTGTTCTCTTTCAAAAGTCTTTTCCTGTGCCCATGCATTCAAGGCTATTCTCCACATTCTCTGCCAACAGTCCCAGTGCCTCTGGTTTTATTTTGAATTTTGTACAGGGTAATGAGTATGGATCTATTTGCATTCTTCTGTATGCGTCTGTCCCATTTGATCAGGACAATTTGCTAAAGATGCTGCCTTTTTAATCATTGGATATTCCTGGCTTCTTTTTCAATAATTAAGTGTCCATAGATATGTGGATTCATTTCAAGGTCTTCAAAATCACCCTGAGTGAAATAACACATGTCCAGAAAGACAAATATGATATTACTTATATGTAGATTTTATCTATTAAGTCATTGATGACCAAGCTACAATCCATAGAACAACAGAGGTTAGATATAGTTTAAGAGACAAGGGGATAATAAATAATTCTCCCTAGGAAAAGGAAATAGAATAGACAATTGTAGATGGATGTGATGGGGGGTGGACTACATCAGAAGGATCAAGTGGAAAGGAGAAGGGAATATTGGGATGAGGGAGGGAATATAAGGAAAGATGCTTAAATTAAAGGTCATTTGAGAAGTAGTATGGAAACCTAATATAGTAGAAGCTCCCTAAAATATATACATATAGGTAGGGAATTTGTATATCTCCAAAGAAGGGGGATACCTAGCCCCAACTAGTCATTTCTTGTCACCAAATAAAGCTTCCAGTACTAGAATTTGGTTACAGGTAGCTGAGTTATTGGAGAAGGGGTCCAATGGGAACCTTCTAAACAACACATGATGTGGCCAAGACTACAGGTTGTGCTCCTCAAACAGATGGGAATGCCCTACTGCTCAGGCCAACAGCCACACAACTCCCTGAATATGGGGAAGTCAATCTGGTGCTACATAAAGCTGTCACCTCTACATGCTTGCATTTTTGGAAAAGGAAAGTAATCTTCACACTACCAAGGGACGAATGTAAACACCAAGCCAGCCACAAACTCTTTGATCTTCAATTGCATCCTGCCTGCAAGATGTGCTAGTGAAATGGTGGCACAAAACTTGTGAGGATAACCAACAAATGCATGATGTAACCAAATACCATACCAAATACATGTTGAGTGAC
>CABHPQ010148853.1:0-15245 GCA_902168405.1 Peromyscus aztecus | reverse complement strand
CTTCTTGGGCTAGGGGGGTAGCTTAGTCCATGATGTGCTTGTCATGCAAGCCTGAAGACCTGAGGTTTGGTTTCCAGCATGTATGTAAATGTTGGGCACAGCAGTACCCATCTGTAATTCCAGCATAAGGGAGGCAGAGACAGATGGATGCCTGGAATTCATTGGCCAACAAGCCTAGGCAAATCAAATGAGCTCCAGGTCCAGTGATAGATTCTGTCTCAAAAAATAAGGTGGTGGGGGATTGAGGAAGATATCCAATGTTGACCTTCAGTCTCCCACCCCACGTGTACACATCCACATGAACAAAGACATGTACTGCATACGTACATATATGTGCACAAAATTTCTTTTGTTTTGGAAGGTTGAGTGATGTAGCTAGAGTTTTCCTGCCTGGCCCACAGTCAGGACAAATCTCTGTCACCTGCCAGTCCCACAGCTGCTCAGACCCAACCAAGTAAACACAGAGACTTATATTGCTTACAAACTGTATGGCCATGGCAGGCTTCTTGCTAACTGTTCTTATATCTTAAATTAATCCATTTCCATAAATCTATACCTTGCCACGTGGCTCGTGGCTTATGCCCACTGAGCAGTCTCTTCGGATTCTCCTGCTTCTATGACCCTCCCAGTTTGTGGTAAATAGGAATTCCCTTCTCCATCTCTATGGATTTGTCTGCAATTCGATATTTCCTAGAGTAGAACCACATAGTATGTGATTCTTGGTGCCTGGGCTTCCAATGCTTTGATACTTGTGATGCTTAATCTTAATTGTCAACTTGGCTACAGCTGGCATCAACTAAAACCCAAGCTGCTAGGCATACCGAGGATTTTCTTAATTAGATTACTTGGAGCAGGAAAACCTACCCTAAATCCAGGACTATATAATGATGGACACCGTATTGGGAAGATGTGCTTTGATGATGGAGAAAAGGACCCCAGGGAGAGAGATGTAAGTAGTCTCTACAAGCAAAAAACAACACTGCCAGGTGGCAGTGGCACACGCCTTTAATCCCAGCACTCGGGAGGCAGAGCCGGGTGGATCTTTGTGAGTTTGAGGCCAGCCTGGTGGTCTACAGAGCAAGATCCAGGACAGGCACCAAAACTACACAGAGAAACCCTGTCTCGAAAAACCAAAAAAAAAAAAAAAAAAAAAAGAAAAAAAAAAGGGGGAAGGAAATAAATTATTGTTCAGATCCTCCAGAAAGAATATTGATCTGACAAAAGGTTGATTACAGTGCAGTGAAACTAATTTCAGATTGTGATTATACCAATAGCGAGATAATGTAGCTGTATCATTTAAAACCAGGAAATTGAAGTCATTTGTCGTAGCGGCAACAAGAAACTAATACAAGAGGAGAAGGGCTCATGAAGCCCACCTCTGGCTGAGAGCCATTATCAGTTGACAGCTGCAGTGGGAGTGGGAGTCAGTTTTCTTCAGTGTTACCGTTCTTAGGTTGTCTTTGCTCCAATGGTTGACTTTGCACTCAACGGCACATGGACCGCGGCTATGGTACTCTCTGGGCCATAAAGAAAAAAAAAAGATATGAAATTAGGAGGGATATCTTGTAGAAGTTTGGAAGTGAGGGAGGTTGTTATGATCAAAATATACTATATATTACATATGTATATATATATATATAATTCTCAAAGAATAAATAGATTGAAATAAAGAATGGAGGAGAAACTAATATAGAGGAGATATAGATCAACTAGTTGTATATCTGGCTCCTCATTCCTTATTTGGATGGTACTCAATGGTGAAAGGGAATTGGCTGGAGGCTGTTGTCCTTGGTCTGGGAAGCCTGTAGGGCTAGGACTCTGGTGTACACTGAGGTCAATGGAGTATAAAGAACAAGCCCCACATGATCTGGTGGAAGAGGCAGCATGAGGTCTCCCCCATACTGTAGTGAATCTCCAGGTGTTAGCTTGCCCTCTCCCGTGCTCTCACAATACCAATGGTACCCCCTGAGGGGGGTAACATGAGCTGTCTAACTCTTGTGGTCTGAATGTGAACCATTCCCAATAGGCTCATGAATACCTGATGTGCAGTTTAGGGGTGTTGTTTGGAAAGTTGTGGAACCTTTAGGAGGGAAAGCCTCCGTGGAGGAAGTGGATCAGTAGAACATGTCCTGAGGCTTCATAGCTCAGCCCTGTTTCTGTCTGCTTTCTAATTCTTGTCCCACCAAGGTGCGAGGGGGTGAGGAGTCCCAGCTGCACACTTCTGCTACCATGGAGCCACCAGCTACCATGTTTCCCTTGTGATAGATTATATCCCTTCAGGCCTTCCTTAGCCTTCAGACCTTCCATCTTGTCAGGTATTAATTACAGCAAGAAGAGAAGTATCTAGAGACATTTGTGAAGATTTCTCTTTAAACAACTATTAGTATTGTCCAATCAGGAAAAAAAAAAGTCTCTGATGTCTTCTTTGTTTCTTTTCTTTGTCTGAGCTCAGAGAGTAGCTGGGAGCTGCATTTTCAGTCTCTAAATCTCAGTCCTCATTTTACATATTTTATATCAAAATCTCACATGACAATTGCATGGCAGTAGCTGACATACCGCTGGGACACTTGAATGTGGTTGATTTCTAAAAGGCTGTGGTAAAAAGGAACTTCTTTGTTAGTGACTGTAATTGTCCTTCTATAGCTATGAAAAAGAATTTGCCTCACAATTCTGTATCTATGATTATGTTAGTGAAATTCAGGTGGCAGCTGGAGACAGGAAGATGGGGAAAGAATGGCCAAAGATGAGATGATTTCACTCATCACATGTTGTGACTCCAGGGTGGCTTTGACAGGTGA
The DNA here is from genome assembly GCA_902168405.1 of Peromyscus aztecus. NCBI lineage: Eukaryota > Metazoa > Chordata > Mammalia > Rodentia > Cricetidae > Peromyscus > Peromyscus aztecus. The sequence continues at coordinate 12,447 of CABHPQ010148853.1, read as the reverse complement.
TGCACCAGCAAGAAAGACGTCTATAGTGTTCCTCTGCAAGATTCCAATGCAATAAATGACCACAACCACTGATACCTCCTGCTTGTACTTAAGACTCCTTTTTATGACTAATGTGGAGGTCCTGGACCATCATCAAGATAACTTAGGATGATTCAGAGAAAGTTTCCTAAAAGACGGCATGGAGGCCCATCATGAATGAAGGAAGAAGACACTCAGGGTTTTCACAAGGGACTCCCCCCCCCCAATCCCTGCACCTGCCCAAATACCCTCATGCTCTGATATCACCACATTCAGCATATCTGTTTTCATCCTCAGCTTGGTTCTCTCAAACCCACAAAATGGTCATGTCCTCATAGGATTGTGACTCCATATAGAAACTTTGCTTTCTTTTGGCTTTCCATAAAAACCAAGGCCTCAGATGACTTCGGGAGCAGAAGTGAATGACTAGAAAGCATGAGATACTGACCAAGAAAAAGCCAATGTAAAGGGATGCCATTGAGGCTGTACCTATGGATACCAGGAGCTACACCCTGCCTCTATCTACTGGGACGCACAAGATTGAGGCTAGAGCATCCACCTGGAAGATGGAACTTCTCAAGCCTTTACCATTGCGCCTCTCCCCAGTCACTGGAAGTGTTGTGAATGTAGGCGTAGAGGGTGGTAGGGGAGCATAGTGGGAGAGATTCTCAAGCAGAAATGAATCTGAGCTCTCTAAGAATGCGCATCTTTGTGGTGGAAGGTCCCCAATGAAGGTCCAATATTATCTGCTGCCTTGACATCTAAAACAGAGAGGCAAAGTAAGGTGCTCCTTCCTGCTCTGCTTCATGCATAAACTCTTCCAACAGAGCAATCCACATTACTATGGGGGCAGGGACTGCTACTGCTGATCCTTGAGTAAGGAACGTTCTAGTTCCTTGTTAGACCATGGACTTCTCCAAAGAAGACAACCTCATTCTCCTCTTGGCACCAGGGGCATACCTCCTTCTTGGTGCTACAAAACCAGCCACCTGTAGCCCCTCTTTCATCCTTCCAGACCATACCTCTTACATGCCTTCCTTTGGGGAGTGGTTCTTTTTGCTGAGACTGTGAGGGTATACATCTAACAAGCTGTTATCAATCTCACTCATTTAGAATTAGATCTGAGTGTTCAGTCACCATGGCCCAGAACAGAATCTCCTCCCTCACCAATGAGGTAAAGTGAAAAATCAAGATAACTAAGAGTCTTCTTCGGGTTCTTCACAGAACCTAAGTGGTATTATGCAGGCAATGGGAGGCATCTAAACCAGTAGCAACAGCGTGGGGGAGGGAATTTTCCCTAGAGGTTCTGTGTTAGAGAATTTTCCCTAGAGGTTCTCAGTAGGTGCCCTTCATGTCTCATTAGAGAGCAGTGGACCAGTTGCTGGCAGGTAGCATGATGATGATTGACTTGGGATCAATCACAGTTAGTTCCTGAAAGTAGTTAGTAGGGTTCACCCTTCTATGAACACATTTTTCTCCTCACCAACTGCATGAAATCACTATAAAACAAAGAAGAGATGGATGTTGGGTAGACGATCAATGGTAGGCAATCAATTTTTGACAAGGAGAAACCATCAAAGGCAGAAACTGTGCCATTCTTGCTATGTTTTAACTCTGGTGAGAGTGTGAGAAAGAGAATAGGGAGGAAGACACTGGGACACGCCTGCCAATTACCTGCCTCAGCTGAGGACAGTGGCTATTGCCAATAGCCAGTACTGTGAGATGCTCTCAGTTGAGGAGGAGCAGAATTCTACGTCTTACCTTAAGAAGAAATTGGGTTTCTTCAGTCTCCAAGCTTTAATGTTCTCAGAGATCAGAATGTTGGAGGTTCTGAGAGGAGTTTGGCAAACACAGGAAGATTTGTTGTGGGAATTCGCTCCCTTCAGCCAATGGCTTCAGGCTAAGAAGCCCCAGGGCGTGGTTTTGTCTTCCACTGCTTTAGATCTGAGAGGGAGGGGTCGTGCACTCTCTTTGGTGGTCAGAGAGAAGCAAGCAGAGGAGACCAAATGGCATTTGGTCTTCATCACCCCTGGATAGAACGACAGGACAACTGGAGCTGGACTAGCAGCGGCGCCTTGTTCTGTATTCCTGAGTCTGTATTTCCATTGCACCCCTCACTAAATTATTAAATAGACTTTTGTGGGATCTCACTTCAAAGATTTGAGAAGGAATTCCTGGGATTTTGGTTTGGATGTAAGGCCCATGAGTGCGCATCTCTAATTCACTCCTCCTAGGTGATTCTGAAGTAGGTGATTAGTTGACCATGGCTCCAGGAACACAGAAGCCTGAGCTGGGGGATTGCAGCAGACACTGTCATCACCCCAGCAGGAATTCATGACAAGTTTAACTCCTCCTAAAATTTTCAAGCTCTTCCTTGGTGCAGAATCTGCCCTCACTGAAGATTAGGTGTATGCCACTGAACTGTCATGTCAGGAAATCTCCATTAATACAAAACTCTTAAGCATGCCAGGCTGCTCCTCATAGTGCCTGATGCCTTTATACATGATTGGTAAAATATGCTATGTGACTTTTCCCGAAGAGACATGAACAAGCCTCCATCCCCTTAAGATAGGGCACTGATTATAAACTAAAGGAGTGATTACATACACCAAAGGGAGCACAAGAGAGTCACCTTCTGGCCTCTGAACCAACTGCTGGCAAAGGGCAATGAACTCAGAACCAATCAGAGACCACAAGGAGTTTATTACAATTACTTCCAGGAGCATGAGCAGCATCAGAAAGCCTGCTTTGGCATGAGTGATGACTCATGAGACTTCAGATCTGAGGTTCCCTGTTCAACTTCCAGGGAATTATTGAAGATTCTCCTCCCTCTCAATAATTGTCCCCAATACATGTCAAATCTTGGGGATGGGCCTTGAGAATCCTGTCTCTTTAGTGAGGCTTCTGAGTTTTGTTAGTTTCCTGATTCTTACGGAGCTTCCCTCCTCCTTCCAAAAGGGAATGTTTCCATTTGCAGACAATAAATACACAGCAATTTCATTCCTGGGTACACTGATATTCATCTTTGCCTTATCTGTCCTGGATTGCTATCATTGCGCCTTTTGGTTGAATCAGTTGTTGGCTGACTTGAACCAAACATGCTTCTAAGTACATAGTCTCATTCTTCATTTGGGAGTATTTATTGAGCACCCACGTGCTAGGCCTTGTTAATAGGTAGCCAACATGGAATCAAATGGCGAAGTCTCTACTCAACATGCCACAAGTCACACATCAATGTGAACAGCAAATAATTATCATAGGAAAGTGGAATGAGTTATGACTCCACAAAGTATGTCTGTGTTCTGGCATCTGCCTGTGAATATGATTTTATTTGAAAACAACTTTTACAGATTTAATTAAAAGTCTCTTCAAGAGATCATCCTGGGGTTAGGGTAGGCCTTAAAAACCCAGTGATTTGTGTCCTTAGGAGAAACAGGAGAGAGAGATTTGAGACACTGGGACAGATAGAAGGAAGCCACAGGAAGATGGAGGCCGAGGCCACGCCACAGGTGAAAGCACAGCTACCTGGATGAACCAAAAGCTGAAGGACCTGGGAAGCCTGCATTCTGAGAACCTTTGGAGGGCACACGGCCCTGAAGGCACCTTCATCTTAGACTCCCAGCCTCCAGCAATAGATTTCTGTTGTTTCAGCCATCTTGAAATGATTTGGTGAGAATGCCCTAAGCCATCTTACACACAGTAAGTCAGGATGTAGGAAGAACTGAAGTGGGAAACAAAGGCAGATGAGAGGATGCAGTGGGCTGGAAGGTGAGGAAGGTACTGCCCCAGGCACTTAAATAGGAACCCATGGGGCTCCTGCTGTGTCTGCGATTCTCCATCCCAGTCTTCAGGCCTCCTGGCTTTTGTGTCTTCGTTTTGCATTGGCTAGTCTCAAATCTTGATCTGTGCTTTTTGCCTTCCATTCTTCCAAAGACAGCAGTTCTGTGGAGACTTTGCTCCTTCTCTGGAGTAAATTAGTGGCTTCCTTGTGGGTGGAACAGGAGCCAGGAACTCCAGAGGTGAAAGGCAACAGGAACAGCAAATGCCCCTTCCGCAGCAGATGGCTGTTGCTCAACACTGGCTGAAGGCTGGCTGCCACACCACGAGGTGAGATTGGCTCTGCAGCTCTTCCAATTTCTCAAGGGAACCCAGAGATACGGTAGTTGAAGCCTTCAATTTAAAAAAAAATGTTTTTTCGTACAAAGACTTAACGGGAGGCCGAGGCAGGAGGAACAAGAGATCAAGGGTAGCCTAAGCAGCATAGCAAGCCCTGTTTAAAAAATAATAAAGGTGAGAATATAGAATAGCAACCATTTTGAAGTGAGCCACCCATTGGTGGGGTTTCCATGACTGTAGCATAGTCACAGTGTTGTATGGCTTTATCTGTTACACAGTTCCATAACATTTCTTCATTGTCCTGGAAAATAACCCATCCCTGCGAGGAAGTCTCCCCATTCCTTTTTTCTCTCCCCAGACCTAATAGCTACAAATCTTTCTTTGTATGACTACTAGGTATTTCATATAAAAAAATATGCCATTAAATATATCAACCTAAACACCAAATGGAAAATGATCTCTCAAAATAATAGATTACTTTTTCAGGAATGGACACTGCCATGGACATACAGGTGCCATAGTAAATCTTGTTCCTACTCAAGGAGGTTGAGATAAGGTGGATTGAGGGCAAGATGACCAGGACTACATTTTGAAATAACAACCCTTGACCCTTAAATCAATTGCCAGGGTAGCAGTTGTTCAAGGTGGAACAGGCCGTTCGGCAGATGTCGCTGAAAAAAACATCTTCTATGTGAGGGTGTGGTGGCCTCTGTGCAAGGTTGTGGTTCTGGTGACCTTCTCTTCTTCTGGCTCCCCCTTCTTCACAGTTTTGGGAATTGTATTCAGAGCTTCATGAATTCGAGGTAAGCACTCTACCTTTTGGGCATACCCCAGCTCTGTGTGATACTTCTTGTTATCAGGTATACATGTACAATCCCCTCCTTCTTAGCCTCCCAGTTCTATTAATTTTGTTGGGACTTTTCATATGCGATCTATTTTCATTGTGACAACATTCAAATATTAACAACAGACACAAATACAGGGTAAATAAGCTGGCCTTTGGACTTGCAACTTTCTGACCTTGGCCATGGCAAGAATAGCCTCTCATACCAAAATGGTAGGTGCCTGTCTCTGGCCTATCAGATTGCTGAAGGTACCAGGTACCAATAGGATACAGGCCAGGAAGTTGTGTCCTGGGTAGGTGACTCTGGTGATCCAGTCTTCTCCCTAAGAATAAAGAGTGGCAGTCTCTTTGCTGAGGGTCAGAGTACTCTTAGGGACAAGAATGAATGCTTCTCTTCTTAATGGTCAGTCTCTGTGCTCTTTAGTTAGAGAAGGTGCCCAGACAGGAAGTAAGGTCAGAGTGATGGCTCCAGCCTGGGACTCTGATCCCATAACCAGGAGCCCCATGCTTTCAGAATTTCTTTTTATCAACATGGGATTCTGCTCCAAAGACCAATGAGTCCACTGGTCAGTTGCTTCCCCTCAGCGGAGATGAGGTCACCATCTTCTTTTCATTTTAAAGGGAGGGAAACATTAGGAGTTGGTGGTCTCGCCAAAAGGCACTCAATCTGCCAGTGAATGGTTATTGAGCACCTGCCAGGTATCTGGAGGTATAAAGATATATTACCTGTCCGCTGTAGGTTTATTAGTGAAGGGTGGCAGATTAAATTTAAAAAAAAAAAAATCAGTTTTCCCTAGTGTCCGCAGTAACAAACAACGGGTACAAAGAAAGGAAAAAGACAGATTAAAAAACAAAGCAAAAATCCACAATGAGGTGGAAGTTTCCTGTATCATTTTTCACCCTCTTCCCAGGTCTCTGCATGTGGTCCTGCAATTTGTCCTCTGAGGTGTGGAAGGCAGAATGAGTGGATCGACCAACGGACCCATCTGTTCTTTCACAAGCCACACACTGGCTTAGGGCAGCTGCTTCCCCCAGAGAATGGCTTTCCCTGGCTCCTTTGCTTGGAAGGGCCACCTTTTCAGAACTTTGCACAAAAGCACTCTGGGAGCCAGGCTCCTGGCTCTGTCGTTAGTGTGTTGGGTCCAACTCTGTAATGTCTTTGTTGGTTCTTTTGGACGTAGTTATATATAGAAGTGGGATTTTGTAATATTGTTCATGATTCCTCTCTGACTGCTTTATTAAAATATGTGATTACCTCTCCTTTGGCTCCGATGATCTAGGTGTGGTGCTGCCCAGAGGCAGGGGGAAGGATACAATGACTCATTTAGGTTCTTTTCCAAGGTTTAGTTCAATGAATTAGATTTTCTTCAGAGCCCTGAGTCATTTTCCCTGTTCAGTGACTTGCATAGCAGACCGGTGAGACAGCCAAGAGCGTAGGGAGCCAACTGCAGGATTCCATGAAGAACTCCACAGAAATGTGGATTTTCCAAAGAGCCCAGGGAACCCAGAACTGTGGGTAACCTAGTCATTTGTGAATCTGGTTCCCCAAACAAGGAAAGACATCTTCCAACAGCGCCGTGTTTTCACCTTCTCACGTTTCAACGTTTAAGAAAAGAGTCTTACATCATCAGCATGATCTGCCTTGTCAGAAATACCGCGGTGCCGCTGCAGACAGCTGCAGCGTCTGTGCTGCGCAGTTTGGGTAACTGGCCACCGAGGAGAACAGGCATCTCCTCTCCATCCCTCCCCCTAGCTGTTTTGCATTCCTGGCCGGCACTGCTAGATGGAGCTATAGAAAATGCCATTTTGTCTTAGCATCACCAGAAGGTGAGCTCGAATAACAACGGTTCTCCAGGGAAATGAACCTGGCTGTCTGGGTGCTGGGAACTGCGTGGAAGGATGCGGAGGAAACAGATACTATCTTGTTTCCTTTCAAAGTTGACTCGAACAGTAAAAGGTTCTGCGCGTCAAAAAACGGAAATGGGAAAATTATCAATGAAATGTCTGTCCAAGGGTTTTCTGGCTGGCTTCTCGCAGACAGCTCCTTTCTGTCAGGGCTTATAAATTGCAAAGGGAAAATTATTTTCTGGCTGTCATTTCAGGTAGGTCCACAGATAGGCTATTTGCCGGAAATTCAAAATTGCCGTCATTGTCTCTGTGTGGGGATTGCCATAGGAAAGAGAAGGGAGCTTGTTTCGGTAATTACTGTAGTTTATGAGCTTGGCCCTTGGCTCTTTGTTCGGCACTCCTAAGTGAGATACTCTATAAAATGGACTTGTGGCATGCGGCCTATCGCTGGCTAGCTATCTCTCAAATTCCAAACTTGCAACAGCCGCCATTTTTATGCCTCATGATTTTGTGGGTGAGGAATTCAGGTCAGGCTCAGCTGCTCAATTATACTCTGCCATGTGGCATTGACTGAGGTCACATGTGGTGTTTGGTTGGCTGATGAGCTGGTTTGGTCTGAAGGGTCGGAGACAGCTTCACTCAAAAGTCTAGCACCTCAGTGGGGATGGGGAGAAGACTGAGCTCAGCTGGGAGTTGACTGAGTGCCAATGCTGGGCTGACTAGAATGGGAGGGGTGAGGGGGGAGAGAGAGAAGGAGGGAAGGAGGGGGAGGAGAGGAGAGGGGTCAAGGGATCAGACTATAATGGGTAATTTGCTTTTGGAAGAGACTCTACAGCTACTGTTTGTCACTACCTCCCTTTCTTGTCTGATCCGTTCAAGCCTAGCACCACTTAACTACCAGAGACTTTCCTGGTGACAATGCATCATTAGGAATACACTAAGTCTAGGGAAAAGTGTAAGTTCTTGGGCCAAAGGACCTCATTCAAAAGTCATCGTTTACTACCATTGAGACCTCGACCAAATTAATTCAACCTTTCTGACCACCCCCTTCCTGTTGCCTAGGTCACAAAAGGGGACAAGAAAATAAAAATTACTGGGGTGTGAAAGAAGGCAAGTTTAGGAGTGTGAGTTTTTCAAGGTCGGGAACTGACAGCAGACATCAACCATAATTGACTAGTCTAAGCATATGTGTAATTCACTTTGATAATAAAATAAACTCAACTGAGTGGATCCACCGCATTTAATGATATACATAATCCTTACTTGCACTGTATGGTAATTAGGCATTAAAGTAAGACTTCACATAAATAACTGTAATTAGTAGCACTTGGGTGTTACCCCAGCAAAATTTTAATTTTTTTATATTTTGTTATCTTTTCTAGTATCCATAATTAGCAACAATGTTAACCATTACCCTAACCCATGGTGTGGGTTACCACTGTTAGCAATTCATACTGTTTTTGTTCTGATCATTCATTCATTCATTCATTCATTCATTCATTCACTCATTTATTCATGAGATAATTACTGGATACTGACTGTGCACCAAACAGAAACTGTGGATTGTCAATTCAAAATGTCATGGCAAGACAGAGAGGACAGAAGGCTTTATTTCAGCTCCAGGCCCCCAGCAGGAGGACACATCAGGCAGGGTAAGAGTATACGAAGGAGGTTATAATGTTTTAAGGTTTCAACTAGGGGAAGTCAAAGTGCAGCTGACTCTTTGTATCTGTCTGTATTCTTTATTCTGCATTCTGTTTGTATCTTCAGAGTCCACTGCCAACACATAAAAAACATTAGAAAAAGTTGTGTCTACCTAGAGCCCAGACCTATTTGTAACTTGTTATCATCCTCTAACCACTACAGTATCTCAGGACTACTTACTCAGTATTTAGTTTTAATCAGGTCTCATGAGTAATCTAGAGACCATTTAAAGTACACAGAAGAATGTGTCTAGGTTATTTACAAATGGTACATGGCTTTACTTCAGGGGTTTTGGTACCTTCATGGGATCCTAAAATTAACCCCTTGTGAGTATTGAGGGGTGACTAGAGTCAGCCAGAAGTGTTGAGTGAAGAGCTGAACAGCGAATGATGATAAGAGTGAGTGTAGGGCTGGAGAGATGGCTCAGAGGTTAAAAGCACTGGCTGCTTTTCCAGAGGTCCTGAGTTCAATTCCCAGCAACCACATGGTGTCTCACAACCATCTATAATGAGATCTGGTATCCTCTTCTGGCCTTCAGGCATACATGCAGACAGAACACTGTATACATAATAAATAAATATTTTTGTTTTTTAAAAAAGAATGGGTGTAGAGACCCAGTGGGGTATGTCTGGGAGTCAGGAGGAAGGAACCAAGGCCAGCTCAAGAAGAGCTTCAGGGCACAGGAAATGGTAGACACACTTAGGAAGGGGACCTGGTAATATGCTGAAGGGGGGACTGAAGAAAGATGCCTGTAATTTTGAGCTGCAGCACTTGATAGAATAGACATCTTTCTTGAGGGTAAGCTTTGAGGGGAGGACCTCTAATGTGAATATTCCAAGTCTGAGTTGTGAATAAGATCTCCCTGAGGACCCATCCCGCAGACACTTGTAAGCTGTACAATATGGTAGGTCACCAGTCTCAGGTTGCTATTTAAACTTAAGTTAACGAAAAGGATAGAAAACCTGAAATGCAATTCTTTTTTTTTTAATTTTTTTATTTTTATACAGCATATATTTTACAAGTTTGTACTAATACATTCTCATATTACAAAGGCAATTAAGAGGAAGAATCTTCCTTTTCATATTTGAATCATCCAAACAGAAACAGAACTATACATTTTAAAAAACTTTCATTTGGATAACAACAAAAAGACAAACAAAATTTTTTTCCTTTTATACAGGTGGACATTGAAGTGGACCTAATTCGCTTTTCTTTTTAAAAGCTTCCGAAGACAAAAAGCAGCTTAAAATCTAACTAAGATGAATTCTTTTTTATACTAGTTCCGCTCAGTAGTCCCCTGTGCCCCGAGGCTTCCTACTGGATAGTGCAGACATAGACCTTTCGCTTTAGAGCAGCTGAAACCAGTGCCGATGAACTTCAGTGGCTCGGAACGATAGAAATCCATTTCCTCAGCATTTGGGTGCGCCAGAAGTCTGGTGCCTTTGTGTCAGCAGGGCTGTGCTCCCTCCGGAGGTGCTTGCACACTAGCTGGTTGGTGATTTCCTCTCAGCTTCTGAGGTTGCCAGCAGTCTTGGACATCCCTTAGCTGTGTACAGTTCCGTCTGGTCTCTGCTCTCATTACCGGAGTGGGTCACATGCTGTCAGATACGTCTGTTCTTAAGAGAACAGCAGCCCCTGGACTTACAGGCCTTCTTTAATTCAGAATGACAAAGCGATCACATCCATAATGATCCTGTTGCCAAATCAGGACCCATTCACAGGTGTGAGAGGTAATGACTCTCTCAAGTCTCTCGGGGAACACAAGTTTGTTTGTAATAACCACACGATTGCATCGAATACATTGGTGTGGAGTCTGGGGAGAGAAGGAAGCAGAATGCACAGGGATGGTTGAGACTACTTGAGAGCAGGCATGGGGAGAGAAAGAAGGGCCTAGAGCAGTGGCTCTCAACCTTCCTAATGCTGTGACCCTTTAATAAAGTTCCTCGTGTTGTGGTGACCCCCAACCATAGAATTACTTTGTTGTTACTTCGTAACTGTGATCTTGCTACTGTTATGAGTCGTAATGTCTGATAATACAGGATATATGATATGCAATCCTAGTGAAAGGGTCTTTCTCCAAAGGGGTCACAACCCCTAGGTTGAGAACCACTGGCCGAGAGGGTTCTAGGAATCCCAGGAATGGGCATGGGAAGAGAAACCCATACAGGGGCTGGGAAGAGGGAAGGTGAGGGAGACAGAGGGAAAACTGGTGTACGGAGTCCATGAAACCTTCTCAGGACGACCACTGTGGCCAATGGGTTTGGAGAGACAAGAGAGGCCAGGTAGGAAAAGGGTTGAAAGGAATGAGCCGCAAGAAGGCTGTAGGCAAAGTCTTTCCCGTGCAGTGGCAGTAATCAAGCTGGGTATGGTGGCACGTGTCTATGATTCCAGTCACCTGGGAGGTTAAAAGGGGACAATCACTTGAGCTTAGGAGTTTGAGACTACCTTGAGCAGCACAGGGAAAAATAAATACATACAAATAAGTGAATAAGAAGGGTCAAAGTCAGATTGGGTGGGGACTAAATGATGGATGGGAATTTAGAGACAAAGCTGAAAGAAATGAAAAAGAACACAAAATCACTGGGTGGGTGGCACGGCTTGTTCACTAGATAGCCATGCATTTTGATGTGGATGTGGGAGAGGCTTTGGGGCAAAAGACCTAGTCATCCCGGGATGCTTTATTGTCACTTAAACAGAAGAGCTTTTCCTGCTTGGATCTTCCTGGTTGAGTCCTGGGCCTGGGGCCCTGGCTGTTCCAGAAACTGGTTGCTATCTCTCTTCACAGGATGGAGTAGAGCTGTGACCTCTAGTTGCCATCACATATCTGCTTCTTACCCGAAGCAATGCTCTTGGCTTCTACATCCTTTCTGTTGCCCCAGAATCCGCTGTGAGTGACTATAACTGCCTCCCACTGCGTTCATGGGACCACATCTCTCCATCACAGCTTCCGGATGACCAGTCCCTGCTGATTTCCCCTTGCTTTGTGCATTCCAGATGTATGAGTCTTGACTCACTTCCTCTGAAGGCTAGTGACTCACCACTCCCCTGATGCTCTAACCTCTGCCTGACTCTAGGTACCACCTTAACTGCCACTTTTTCAGGAAAGTGCCCCCACTCTCAGGTCCCATTTGTTATACAGTCCTGCAATTTTCTCCATAACCTCTCTTTCCATGCATAATTAAATGCGTAGTTTACGATTCACATGTTGTTTGTGCTCTCCCCTACTAGACCTCAAACTCCATGAAGGTAGGCACTGTTTTCTGTTTACTGTGCTTGCTGTGGCAGCTATTTAAGACATAATTATTAATTCAGAGCCAGTAGCTTTGGAATTGCCTTCCCTGCCTCAAAATTTCATTGTGAAATATTTCAAGCCCACAACACAGATGACAGAGATGATGTCCTTATGACAGTATTATGATATAGGTACTCTTAGCCTATTTTAGTAACACTGAAAAAGAGGGTGTGTGTGTGTGTGTGTGTGTGTGTGTGTGTGTGTGTGTGTGTATGCACTCACCCATGTGCAGGTGCACTCACACTGGGGGCATGTGTAGAGGATGAAGGTTGTTGTTGGGTGCCCTCTTTCTAGTGTTCATCTAAACACACTGGGTCCACCACTGAATGTGGAGCTCACCATTTCAACAGTCCCCAGGATCCACCTTTCTCTCCATACCAAGCACTGAAGTTACATGCATATGCCACCACACCCAGTTTTTACATAAATGCTAGGGATCTGACTCCGTGTCCTTATGCGTTGCAGAAAACTCTTTCTACTCTGAGCCATCTCCCTAGCCCCAAACAGAATTTATGCTTTAGCAAGGTTGCCCAGCTGATAGAAATGGGGTACCAGGATTTGAATAGGAGATATGTATATTAATGAACAAGAGTGGAGGGGCGATTCTTGGGGGTTTTCATCAGGA
>CABHPQ010148852.1:0-46721 GCA_902168405.1 Peromyscus aztecus | reverse complement strand
CTGACCAGCATTTCTTTCCCAACTCCTCATCTGCTTTTCACCAGCAAATGTATCGGGTTACAGGAGCATTGACCAGCAGGAGGTGTTTCTGGCCCAGGGACCATTTTCCATTCGGATTTGACAAGGACCCTGGAAAGAATCACCATCCTCTACAACCAGCTGAGAGACTGACTCCGTTGTACCCAAAGCCCATTTCTGGTTTCCTTTTGTTCGCTAGTCCCTTCTTGTTGGTTATAAAGACAACTGTGGACGTTTCCATTGCCCTGGCCTGTCTTTGACCTCTTACCAATGACATTTCGAGCACATTGACTTCTAGCACAGAGTGAGACACGCGGAGAACTGTGGGCCTGACTTGTCCCCATTGCTCTTGCTATGCCTGTTGCTGTTGACTTTCTCTCCCCCTGCTTGGGCGTTGGTCCTTACACATCCTCTTGAGCAGCATGAGCAGCGATCTTGACTCCATAGTCAAGAGCCCCGGGTCCTCAGTACCTGCCTCCTAGAACCAATCTCCATCCCAAAGAACTGTACGGTGTTCTCTTCAAATAGCCATTTGTGCTGCTCTGTGGCTCAAATCCTGTGATGTTTGCCTTCTGGTTCAGAGGAAAACCCACAACATAACAGTGACTTTGAAGACACCTACTTCCCTACCATATGATGCTCTGGGTATAATGGCCTCCCACTCTGCACAGTCACTACAAGCTCTTGATCAAGAGTGCTCTTCCCTTGGCTCAGGTATGGCTCTTTTCAGCTTTGAGGCATAGTCTAATGACACTTTCCTCCCCCTCCACCCCCTCACCCCCCCCACACACACACATACCATCCACAACACTCCTTTTTTCCACAGCATGTCTTTCCACCTGTTTGCTTCTTTGTGTGTACGCTCTCTGGAAATCAGTCTCTGTCCACCACGTTTCCTTTACCTTGTCTCTAGCGCCGAGAACAGAGCTGCCCCGTCATTTCCTAACATTACTGGTTTGCTGACTGAACACATGAGCAGTCCCAGGAGGAGGGCCCAGCAGTTCTATGAGCTCCGCTTACTGTCTGCTCCAGTCGAGGGTTGACTGTGTCCCATATCTCCAGCTCATAGTGTACAGCTGAAACAAACAAAAGTGAACTTGACGCCACCTGTAATCAGCATGGATTTGGATTCAGATCAGCCTCACCTATACCATGAACTTAAAAGGGAATGGAAGAGTGTGATGTAAAGAAACAGTCACAAAATTGCTCTTTGGGGACTTCTTGAGACAGTCTTTCCCACCAAAAACTAGATTGTCCTCCAGAGGACAGATCAGGCAGAAAATCAAAAATCAGGGGAGGGAGTACTACGGACCTCAGTGTTTTCTAAGACAGAGAACATTATACACCCAATCAAGGTAAAGTAACTTCTTCCAGGACTCTCCATCCACGTGGTCCCTCAGGAGCATCCTCCCAATGTCAGAACAGGGAAGCAGCATCTCTCAAGGACCAGAGGAAAGAAGGCACATTCACTGAGCTCTCAAACCTTTACCTGATACTAAAGGTCAATAAGAGGATGAGGGGAGGGAGAGGGGAATTTCCCAGGCATGGCGGGAGCAGCATCAACCCGGCTTCTCTTTGTTGTGAGCTCAAGAGATGCTCAAGAGCTCCTTTGGTCAAAGGAGGCCTTTACCACCCCTGGAGGAATTCATCTGTGCTCTTTATAGACTTCCGTGCCTCTAGGCTTTCTAAGTAGCTAGCAGAGGAGAGTAAGAAGAAGCCCCAGGTGTATGAAAAGAGCCTCAGAATCAGAAAGAGAGAGAGAGTGGAGACAACTTCACAGAGGCTGATGACCATGCTCCACTGGGCAGCCCTCAGATGAGCAGGAGGTGCAGGTATGGACAGATATGTCACCCAAATGCCCAAGTCAGTGGTATTAGGAGTAGGAGCCTTCCACTCAGTGAAACCGATGAGGCATCAGAGAGACTGAGGACTCATGAGTGTGTCATTTGCTGTGGTCTGATCAACACTCTGGCATCACATCGCTGTCATGTCTCCACTTCCCCATTGTCGGGTCTCAATTGTACAGCATTGTATCTCCACTGTAGCACTTCACTCAGGTACCACATCTTCAATGTTGCATCTCCAGTTGGATGTAGAGGCCATCCCATTTAGAAGTCTTCATTGAAAAAAAAATCAATTTAGAACAACTGCCTGGAAGGTACTTGGAAGAATTCAGAGATCACATTAGGCTTGGTAGGGAAGAGGTTTTCACTTAATTGATAGATGTGGTATTACGTTTGCCATCCTTAGAATGAAGTATATTTAGGCCTCCAGGAGAGTGAAGAGACTAGAAGCTACCTCTTCAGGAAGAGGTTGATGGAGCAGTGAACAGAGACATGGTGTCTGTTTTAAAACAAACCCTGTCGTAGAAAGAGCAGACTCATCTGTTGAGTGACAGAGAGACACAGAACCTGATAGTGAACTCCACAGGAGCAGAAGCTATACTAAGTGAGGAAGGCTTGGAAGGACCAAAGTCATCCAAACAGATTCTCATAGCAACAGCATGCCCTGCATTGGCACTGCCAGGGTCTTAGGTGCTGGTGGTGACTCGGAGCACAGCAGGTGAGCAGGTGGAGCCCCCATCCCCAGCTCTACAGTCAACTGCTTGTGAGCCTCTGGCTCAGCTCCCATTGCATACAAGGCACTGAAGATGCTCCGCTCCAGGTTTTCAGCCCCCAGCCTTCATCCCAAATGCAATGGACTGACAGACAGACATGAAAACTAGAGACATCTGGAAATTCAGGTGCTCTTCTCTGGAGAACAGAGGAGGTCAGGCAGAGCCCTCCCTCCGGGGACCATGTCAGCAGGAGCCACACTTACAAAGTGATAAAAAAAAAAAAAACTGTCACTTCTTGGTTTAATCTATTTTTCCACAAACATGCTTCTTACTGGGGGTAAAAAATGGACAGCCCCAGCCGTGAACAGTTCCTGGAGCATGTCTCTGTCTCCTGGGTTGGAATCACTTGTACAAGAGATTATTCTTTTATTCTTGGGCAAGTTTCTCTGTTACATGAGCCTTTCCAAACCTTATGAAGGAAGCTACAAGGATTTTAAGACACAGTCAAGGCTTGTGTCTATAAAGGGGATCTTTACTGTAAAAAGACCTTAACACCTCCTTCCAGCCTCAGGCACACATAATCCCTTTTCTTCTCCAACTAATCCACCAGGTATCCAGCAACAGCTTAAGTCACTTAATGCTAGTAACAGATGTTTTCAATGCTAAGACTAGAGTTTAGGTAAAACGAAGACCCCTGACCATGGAGCCTCGCCTGCCAGACAGTGAGAGTGTTGAAGTGGGAATTATTTCTTAGAGGTCTTTGTAACAGCTGTCACTGGTGAGAAAATTAGCACTGTGCTCATCTGTGAATGGATCCATCTGTTCGTTTCAAATCCTCGTTCTGCTACAGAACTAACCATGTTCATTTGGTCAAGCTACATAACTTCTTTGGGTCTCAAATGTTTTCTTCTATAAATCAGAAATAATAGTAACTATCTCATGTGACTGCAATAAATACAGCAATAGACATACAATATCCCAGACACTGTCTTCCATGGAGTTGTACTATAGCAAACAGCAAATCGTATCTCCATCCTTCACAAAGAATAAATGATCTACATCCATTTGACCGGCTGGTCAATGGGTGAAGCTAACGGGAACACTTTCAGTTCATTTAAGTGGAAGCCTAGACAGGTTAGGTCAAGTGCATTGTACCTTGTAGCTGCTTGGCTGAAGAACGTGAAGCCGGCAGAGGAAAACAAATACAAACAGTAAATACACCTCTGCTAAGCGTGAGAAGCAGCCCCAGGCATATTTTACTCCCATCATGACTTCTGATTTGGTATTCTAGTCTCATGAGGCAAAGGCCCAGGTCCTCCAAAGGATCACATAAGATGTTCACTTCTAACAGCTTGTCAGAATGAAGCTGAATATGATGAACTATACTCAAGGGAATCACAAGAGAGATTCCTCCTGCGTCGGGTTCCCTCCCCCCAATTTGCCCCTCCACGAATATATTCCTGCAGATGAATATCCGTTCAGTGCTGCCCAAGAAGTCAAATGGATACCAGCCAATGTTTTCTTTGCTAAAAGAAAAGCAAGGACAGAGTCATTGGCTGTGTATTTCCGCCATTGTGGCTTGAGTCTGTAGTGTGGTCTGTTTCTTCTAGTTCCTTCCACCAGTCTCTAATCTCCTTTTCATTCCAATGTAATTTTGCCCTCTGTTCTATATGTAAGACACTAAAAATCCTTCCCTAAAGACAGAGGAATGCTTAAAATACGAAACCATGCAGATTCTCATTTTGAAAAGGCTCCTGTGTGTCTCTTGTTTAGATTTGCCATCCTGACACGAAAGATGGGCTAAAACTAAAACAATGCCTGATTGACAGCACTCCCTGTTAAAGCTGCTTTCCATGTCGTAGGGCATCTAACCTTCATCTCCACGCTACAGTCTCCACTATACAGAGCAGGAAACTGAGGCAGGGTAGGCCAGTGTCCCTGAGAAGGTAGTCTGCCTCATGCAATCAGAATTCAAATGAAACACGAAGACTCAGAACCTTATTACAGAAGGAGTGACTGTGGCTGTGAACATGATTAATACACAGCTAATGGTGGAAAGATCATCAGCCTGCACAGCCCAGACACTGATGACAATGACAGAGAGCCAGTCCTCGTTCCTTTGGCTACTAGCATCTCATCCACCATGAGGAGGTACAGAATCTGAATGCATCAGAGATGGAGAGCAAGAGGTTATTTGTTGTTATAAGTCTATTTGGAGAAGGAAAAAATCCATAAGGCAAAGGAACAGGTGCCTTAATGATTTCTCTGCCTGCAGAATTGAGATGAGGATCATGAAGTCACTATAAAGTGGAACCTGCGTCCTCGGCCACTGGAATGTGTCACACTGAATCCAGGGACGCTGGCCCTGCTGATGGAGGCATGACTGTCTACCTGCTTGCTCGGAGAGTCAGTGCTGGTAGAAGATGTTTCACACTAGTCTCCATTCCAGACTGTCCAGAGCACCAGGGGCAATTTCAGGATGCGTAGCAGTAGCTGCTGATTTCACTTTGAGCAAGGACTCCAAAAACCCTGTTTCAGGTCCTGGATTCACATTACATTTAGGTTTGAAGGACAGACTGTAACTACATAAACAGGAATCTGCATTAAGGCTCTAAGGAAGTAGTCACTTCCCCCAGACTCCAATGACATCGTGCACATGGCTATGCTAAGGAATAGGACCCAGATACAGAGAAACACTACCAAGCTGCTCTAAAAGCCTCCATGCCATCTCTATCTCTGCCGGTATAAACCTGACTCTGTCTGGTCTCTGATAGATATCCTTCACCTGCTTCCCACTGACTCTTTGCTAGTTGGTCTCTGTGCTGTCTATGCTTAGCTCTGTAGAATTCCTTCCCCTCACCTCCTGATACCTTCTATCCCACACATAATAATCATTTGAACCATAGCATGCCATATTATGCCTGCTTCTTAACCTGGAATCTGACCTCTCTCTTTACATAATTACCCAAGCCAAGTCTGCCATCAGTCTTCTTTGAACCTATGCCATGGCCTAGACACACTGTGAGCTGGTAGGTTTTAAGCTACTCTGACCCAGATACTAGAAAAGGGTCATAGGAAAAAAAAATGGCACAGGATAGAGGAATTGTGGCAGCCACCTTCAGATAGGATGTCAAGATAGCTGTCTTTAAAATCGGGACATTTGAGTCTAAACTTGTGTGATTGAAGGCACAGTCCTTGCCGGAGGCCTGGAGTGGGAAACAGCTCACTAACAAGCCAGCATCTGCCGACATGTTTTTGTATTCGTCCCACATCACATGTGAGCATGCTCTTCCTTCAAGCTTGCGTCTATGTCTCTCCATTTCCCTGCCTTGGGGCTTTCTCAAGAGCCTGGGAACTCACTGAGCTCTAAGCCAGAGTCATGTTAGAAGTGGAAAATGAATGGGGAGCCTTATCCAGTTCAGAGGAGGAGCAGCGGAGGAGGGTCCCAGGCTTCTGTCCCGTAGCAAGACAATCTGGAGGCATCGTCGACCTGCCTCGGTGGGACAGAGCCCAGGCTACCCAAAACAGGAACTAAATGATTGCACAGCCTGTGTCAGCCCTTTTGCCTGCCCTGTCTCACTCTGCCCACTCCCTCAGCCCGCTCTTGGGACCACCTCCCATGCCCTGGTCTCAGGCTCTGCTCTAACACCTAATGAGCTCGGGAGGAAGCTCATTGTGGTTGGAACATATGAGACTCAAGATCAAATCAGTGAGGCCACTATGGGCTAAACAGGCAGCAGCCCCTGGAAAAGCTTTAAGCTTCAGACCTCAGCGCCTGGGTGGTCACCACAGAAGAGTCTTCCTAGCAGTGGGCAGACAGGGCTTCAGATGGAGTGGTCACAAGGCAAGAGGAGGAAGAAACATGGAATCTGTCAGTACCAGGGCTAGATGGAGTCTAGTCCTCAGATAAGCTGACCAAGGTTCAGGGCGAGAATTGGGACCAGCAGGGATAAGATACTGAGGTGAAGGCTACTCACAGAAACAGGGCCAGCAGGGAAGCCACAGGATGAAGGTCTGACTCAATAGTTATGCAAGAGCCCAGCACTCATCTCTAGTGCTTTGGATATGCTATGAGAATAACCGCAGCTTTCCTGAGTGCTACCTGCTTACAGTCAGCATACTAAGCAGTTTTCACAATGAGCTCATGTAGACCTCAAAACAGCCAGATGCGTTATTCTCCCCATTTTATGGATGGAAAAGGTGAGGCCGGGAAGTGTCAGAACCAAGAGTTACTGGATTCCAAGTGCCATCTTCTGACCGTCAACTACCCACCAGGGTCTGAAGGTTGTGGCCCTGATTTAAAGTCAAGGACTGACTGAATCTGTAAGAATGAAAGCAGTAAAGAAGAGGGCCTGGGAGAGGTAGGAGCTGATTCTCTGTGTTAAGATACAAATAGAACATGGATCTGAGCATCTTCCCAGTAGGGGAGATTCTCTCAGCGGGGGGTCTACAGATCAGTCACTTTACAGTTGTCCTTCTGTTCATAAGGACTGTTTCTCAGATGTTTTTTCGTCTTTCACCCACTCTTACAAGAGAGGGCTGGATGCTCAGCTTCCAGTCGCACAGAATACAAATTACACTGTCCTTAGGTTTGTGGGTACACAGCCAATTAATTACAAAGCACATTCCCATACTCGAATTCACGATCCTGAGTGGGAGCAGAGCCAGCTTCGAGATTCCCGTTTCCCAGTGTTAAAACTGAGGAGCAGGGATGTTGAGAGCCTGGGCCATGTGGTAGCAATAATGGCCACTGGAACTAGAACCAGAAATACCCATGTCAGTTGGCGCCGGCTCATCTTGATCCGTCTTGACTTTTTTGGGCTCCCTGCAAATTCTGAAGTGTATGTTAGAGAGGGAGGGAAGGAAACCTCTCTCTTCGAACAACTGATCAAAGCAAAGATCGAGCCCACCAGCAGGGTGTGACTATGGTGTGAACGAGCAGTATTTATGCAGCACCATAACACTGGGCTCACAGAGTTCTTGGTTCCAGCAACTAACCTACTCTAACCAGTACTGTCCTTCTATATTCTATCTGCTTTCTCCTCTGACCTGCTTTCCGCATCTGGTCCAAAAAGTTCAGCATCATTTGGAGCTTCAGTCTGGCTCTTTCTAAGCTACACTTAATCACCAGCATGTTCATTGCTTTCTGTGTGCTTCCAATCTCCGGTCTTGGCCTAATGTGTTCCTTCATTACTCCTAAGATCAAAGGATAACAAAGACATGCACAACTCTGTTCTCTTCCTCACTGAAGAAGTTGACCCTGTTAGAAAACCCAGTGTCTCGCAGGAGACCTGGTACTGACATTAGCTTGGTTTCTCATACATGACATCATTCTGAGAACATTTCCTCGGATTCATCTATAAAATTAAGAGTTTGGCCTCACTAGCATCAAAGCATCCCCTGCTAGCATTTTAGAACTCTGACAGGTAGACGCAGAGTACAAGACAGAAGGATGTGCGTCAAGTCCCTGAAGCTGTGGGATCATCAACAAAGGTGATTTCCCCAGACTCAGATGGGGAAAAAGGCTTACTCAGTGGGGTGCGAGTGCCTGAGCTGATGTCATGTCCCTCTAAGCCGAGGATCAGCCCATTTCCATAGATCAGAATGCTCGGACTGAGTGCTGGACAAGGAAAATAGTGAGACTGCTGGCTCTGGATATGGGCACACTGTTTTCCAATCACACCTGGCTGTGGGATGGAAGGACTCAGGGCTAACACTCGTAAAATAGTGCATCCTACGGAGCAGCAGTAAGTGGCAGAGAAGTCAGGAGTGACAGGCACGGCAGAGTCGGGCAGGGGATGCCCTTGACACTTGTCATGTTCAAGTAAGAGATGGAGCTAGTTAGGAAAATCAGGGTGAGAGACAGAGATGTCTCCTTTGTCCATTTATCTCAGCATCATGTGCCAGATGCAGACATTAGAAATGAGTAAAAACTACCCTTTGACCTCCAAGAACTCGGCACCTAGGTTTAGAGAGCAGCACATACCCAGCTTACTGATCCCCTAGTGTGATAACCTCCTCAGACAGATGAGAAGGGCAGCTCAGTTTTTTTTTTTTATTCTAGAAGCATGGCAGAAAGAGATGCACACAGGATGCTTCCTGAACCTCTGAATGAAATTTTTTAAAAAACAGAAAAAGATCAATAAGATAATCAATTTTTTAAAAAACCATTTGACTATCTAAGGCTATTAATACGAAGTCTCAAATGCTAAGATTGAAGGGGATATTCAGCAATCAGATGTATGTACAATTAGGTATCACAACTTTGTGTTTTTCACAGATGTATGCTTTTCGATACACAAAATGATGTCTGTGGTCTAGAAAACCCCGTCATGTTCATGAACCTGCAGCATCTGAGAGAAGGATAATTGGTCCAGAGGTTTGGACACAGAGGAGAGGGATATTATCTACAGTGTTCGACTGAGACTTACAAAGCCTGATGAGAAACAGGACAAGCCCCTGCCTGTGTCAGTCTGAATGGTGGTGAGGTGGGTGGCACCATTCTCTGTACTTTCCTGTGCATTTTAGCATTCGCACACTTACAGGGATGAAAGTGTGGCAGTGGGTTGTCCTAACAACCGATGAAGGTGCCCTCTGCTTATTAGCCTCAGCTGATCATGGAAAGACTTCCTAAGCCATGTCACAGGGTGGGTAGGGCAAGGCTTGGGAAACTAACCAGAGTGATGGGAGATAATGGGAAGCACGGGCGGGCATGTTGACAAGGTCTGGGAGGCAGCACCCATGTTTGTTGAGAAGCTAGGGAGAATTCGATTTTAAACCTGTGGCTTCACTGCTTACTTCTCAGGAAAATTCACAAATACAAGCACACTTCACCTCCAATGACACTACCATTTAACTCCTCAACCCAACACTTATCTGAGTTAACTGATAAAAAATTTAGAATTCTATAAACTGAAGAAGAGGAGGAGTGGGGAGGAGGAACAAGAAGATGAAGACAGCCAAACTAAAATACATCCACCCCAACCCCTCCCCCAAGGTGGCATCTAGACTCTGGATGCATCCCGGTGCTGGGACACAAAGCCTGCTGGATACTGGGAACCTTGATCTACTTCATTGTAGACTTCCCTGCTGGTGTTTGGAACTGAGGTTGGTAACATGTGAAGCTTGACATCCTCTGCCTTGCACTCTTTCCCTCTCTCCTCAGACAAAACTCAGCAGTTCCCCACCTAACTCTGCCTCACTATTCTAGACCGGTCTGTGGTGTGGCTGAAGATCCCCCTCCTCTCTCCAGAGGGTCTGCCGTTTTTTGCAGCCTTCTCTACAGAACCATTCAGGTCACAGACCTGCCCCAGCTCCCGGCTCCTTCTAGTCTGAACCACAGCACACAGGTTTGAAAAGGCAGTCTGAGACTGCTGAAGCTCCTGGCCTTTGACGTGAAAATGTAGCTGACATTATTAGTAAAGCATCTTGTGCTGTAGCAAACAAGAACCACCTTCTATCCTGAGGGCCTCCTTTGTTTATCTAAAGCTTCCTTTCTTGGTCAAATGCCCAGACAAAGAGGAACTAAAAGGAGGGATGGTTCAATAATCCCCTATCCTTCCCCTTCAACATCCCTGTCTCCTCCCCCAATAAAACACTAAGCTGGTATGGTTGTTCATTTTATGGATCAACTTGGCTGGATCATGGTACCCAAAGGTGCTTAGTTTAACATGTCTGAATGTTGCTTTGAAGGTATAAACCTTCGGCATGGGTTAACATTTAAGCCAGTTGACTTTGAATCAAGCAGACTAGCCATCATAGAGTAGATAGTCTTGTGAAAGTTGAAGGCATTAAGGAAAAGACTGACCCTCTCCACAGAAGTAGGAATTCTGCCAGCAGATGAATTTCTTGCCCAAAGTGCTCCATTCACTCTTCCCAGGCCCTCCAGCCTATCAGTCTATTCTGCAGACTTGGAGCTTGCCAGCCTCCTCAGTCTTTCTACGTCTCTCTCCAAGATCTGTCTACAAACACTGCACACATACATACTAAAGAAAAATACAGAAAAAATAAACCTACAGGATATTGTATGTATGAGGAATGGGAAGGGGTGATAGACAGACAGACAGATGAGAGAGAGAAAGAGAGAGAGACAGAGAGAGACAGAGAGAGAGATGAGTGGATAGTGTGTGTGCATGTGGAGGCCAGAGGTCAACATCAGGCATCTTCCTCTCTCACTCTCCACATTATTCGTTTGAGGCAGGGAATCTCACCGAATCAGGGGCTCACTAACTGCTTATACTGAGTGGAGAGAAACTATAGGCCTTCTCATGTCCCTGCTGCATTATCAGTGAATTAAAAATGAATGCCACTATGCTCAGCTTTTACGTGAGTGAGGGGGACCAGAATTTGAGCCCTTGTGTTGTGCGGTGGACACTTTACCAACTTAGTCATCAGCAGTCCCCAGCCTATATCCCAACTGGCTCTATTTAATAGCTGATGGTTCTGTGTCTCTTGTGTCTCTTGAGAGCCCTTATTAATACAATTTATGCCAACTTCATCTTTTAATGGTGCCCAGAGGTATGTGTCAAGCCTTCAACATGATATATGGAAGATAAAGGAACTTAGCACACCTCAGCACTCCTTCTCTATGTGATCCAGTTTTCAAAGCTATCGTCTTACTAAGGAAGTTTTCATGGTTAGTGGTAACTGTTAAGTTGATAAATCTAGAATTGCCTTCATGGGGATACTCTTTAAGTGATGTGGGAAACCCCATCTTAACTGTGGGCAGTGGATCCTACACAATACAAAATGAAGTGAGGGTTAAGCACTAGCATGCATTTGTCCCTCTCTGTTTTCTGATTGTGGACATGGTATGAGCAGCTGCTTGAAGCTCCCAGTGCCTTGATGTTCCCCTCATGACAACCCTTGAACTGTGAGCCAAAGCAACAAACAACAAAAATCACTTTCCCCCCTTGTTGCTTTCGTCTGGGCTTTTTAATCACAGAAGCTAAGACAGAGGTCAAATACCTCCTCTTGAGATAATGAACTTGAAGGAGATA
This sequence comes from Peromyscus aztecus, assembly GCA_902168405.1. NCBI lineage: Eukaryota > Metazoa > Chordata > Mammalia > Rodentia > Cricetidae > Peromyscus > Peromyscus aztecus. The sequence continues at coordinate 35,147 of CABHPQ010148852.1, read as the reverse complement.
TGAGACTTCTGAGCAACCTGGACTGAAGGGAAGAAGTGTACGTTTGCTATAAATTGGTATTATGATTATGTTTTGTTATCTCGGACAAGTCTTCTCAAACCTGAGCTATATGTTTTACATGATCAGAAGAATTCAGTGAAACTATGCATGCAAAGGACTGCCTGGTGCATGTTGAGGACTCAGTTAATCGTAGGGAGAATTATTAGTGTTTGGAGATGTTATCATGCACCAATCAGAATGTCAAATTCAATTACAATCCCATGTATGTCCGTGGGGGTGCTGTTTTCAGTGGGGGTGATGAAGTTCAAGTTCAGTAGCCACTGTTAGAGTCACAGGGAATCTACACGCACAAGGTAAGCTTCAAATGGATAAATCTCAGCTGAATTCTAAGAACCAAGCAGGGGTGAGTTTGGTACTCCTACAGGACAGGTGTTTCAGGTCATCAGGGTCACAACATGATACAAAATAGTAAGTGCCACACCTTCCTCCATCTAGCATCCTAAGCGTAGTGATTCTATTTAGGTTGTCTTTGATCCAAAAAGGGTCTGTCTGCAGTCAGCCTCGCTGTCTGCCCTGCTGGGTAAGGAGTGAGAAAACTGTAAAGCAATTTCACCCTTGGACTCCGGGGAGGATGGGAAATTCCCCTGGAAGCCCAAAGTGAACAGAGGCCAAACAGTGGGCTTTTTTCTGAGCAAATATTTTGAGAGAAACCAAAGTGACGATGATGTGGAAGGGTGAGTGGGACTGTCCCCTCACACCAAAGCTAGTCGATGAAAACAGGGATTCACAGAGATGAATCATTGTCAGTCCTCTCCCTGAGAGCCTCTGCTGGTGGCAACATAATAAATAGCCAGCTGTCCAAAACGCTGACAACTGTTCTAGAACTTGCTTCCGAAATTGAGGAAGAAGAAATGGGAGTGTGGAAAGTCGAGATTCACGGCCCTGCCTCTGGTGAGAAATGCCCTACTCTTCAGAAGTGTAGGTGGTTCTAAAACTTGGATGAGCTGTGCCTGCAATTACATCCTTTCTTCTTTTACTTTGTGGGTGGGGGATTCTTGCTCCTCCATGATTTATGACTTTTGACAACAAGGAAGAGGATGCTCAGGGAGAGAGGGCTGCCTTGCCTCTGATCAGAAGGGAGGAAAAGGAAAAGTAGTTTCTGTTTTACAGAAAATCAGGGGTTACAGAGCTTTAAAACACACAGTGTGCTCTCCAATGTTTTGACCATGAAATGGTACACATGTGTGAAACATGTAGGGGAGAGAGAAAGAGAGAGAGAGAGAGAGAGAGAGAGAGAGAGAGAGAGAGAGAGAGAGAGAGAGAGAGAGAGAGAATAAAAATCAGGGAAATCTAAGCTATGTGCAGTATCCATTTCAGCATCCTGGCCTCAATAGAACTGCTGGTAAACAGCACCCTTGTGGGAAACTCGGCAAAGGGTATGTGGATTCACCCTGTTAATTCTGTTTTGTAAATAGGTTTATTGATAAGTTATTCACAAACCATACAACCACCCATCTGATGGCTATTAACATATTCCCTGAGTTATGCATCCACCACCATCATCCATATAAGAACATCAGCCTTAAGAAAGTCCATACCCCTTAGCCATCACAATCCAGTCTTCTTGGCCCTTTAGTTTTAGACAACTACTAATCAAGCTTTCTGTCTCTATAGATTTACCCATGTTATGCATTTCAAACAAGTGGGATCATAAAAATGCACACTCCTCTATGACTGGATTATTTTACCTAACATTCATTATAGAATGCATCAAATATTTCATTTCTTTACATTACTGTGTAATAGTCCGTTGTACAAATAAACCATATTTTGTTCATCTATTCACCATTTGGTGAGCATTTTTCAAGTTTTCTCTTTGGGGGCTATGCTATATTATGCCACTAAGAATATTTATGAATAGTTTGTGTATGTCTATGTGTGTGTGTGTGTGTGTGTGTGTGTGTGTGTGTGTGTGTGTGTGTGGTGTGTGTGAGAGAGAGACAGAGACAGAGACAGAGAGATTACAATTCTCTTGGGAATAGAACTTCTGAGTTCTCATAACTCTGTTTAACCCTTGAAAAACGGCATAATGTTTACCAAACATCTTCATCATTTTGCACTCCACCAGTGGTATACGGAACTTCTGATTTCTTCACATCTTCATCAATAAGGACTTTTATCTGTCTTTTTATTATAACCATTTGAGTGAGTGTTAAGTGGTCTTAATGTGCAATTCCCTCATGGCTAATGAAGTTGGGCATCTTCTTGTACGCTTATAGGTCATTATTGTATTTTGTGGAAGAAATATCCAAATAATCCTTGTCCACTTTTTAATTGTATTATTCATCTTTTGGTTAATGATATCTATTATTTCTCATAATTATATGTGAGTCTAGAATTATCTCAATGAAGATTTTAATTTGAATTATAAAGTTATTTTAAAACAAAGTAGAAGGGAATGCAGGAAAAAAAACTAAGTCATTTTTCATTGAAGAAGATACAGCAATGACTCTAAGCACATGAAAATAAGTTCGACATCATTAGCTATAGGAAAGTCAAGCTTATCAGTAGTAAGATATAATTACACATCAATCAGAACAGCTTAAGTAAGTGAGTAAAAAGAACAAAGGGTGGCAGGATACAGAAAGGCAGGATCATCTGCACATGGCTAGGGGGTTGGAAAATGGTACAGCTACCCTGTAGAACTGCTTATTAGGCTATTTGAAAAAAAAAATCAAAATATACAACTGCCATCCAACCCAGCAATTGTGCTCTTCCGTACTGGTCACTGAGAATGTCATACTTCTGTTCACACAGAAACCCTTTTGTCATTGTTCAGAGAAGCTTTATTCCCAATAGCCAATGTGTCATTCATTTTTCTCATCACTGTGACCAAGTACCTGACAGAGCGACCAAGTGAAGGCAGGTTAGCCTCAGCTCACAGTGCAGCCCATCACAACTGGGAAGGGGTGGCAGAGTTCCCAGTGGCTGGAGCATGCAGTAGAGACCCTTCACATTGGCAGACAAAAGAGGGGATGTTGCCTTTAATGCCACCCCACCAAAGCACTTCTGCTAATAGTCATAGCATCAAAATACCCACAGCTTTCCAAACAGTACCTCCAGCAGGGGACCAGGACTGTAAACTCACTACCTTATGGAAGACACTGTGCATGTGAACCACAGCAGCCCCAAAACAGAAACTATTCACATGTTCTTCAACGGATAAATGGTCGGATGCACTACGTGGCACACCCATACCATACAGCATTACTAAGTCAACTTAAGAGGTTGCTACTGCATGCATACCTAAGAAATTAAGCTGAGTTAGAACAAGTGAGTCATAAAAGGTCACATGCTGTGTGTTCTCACTTGTACAACATCTTAAATGACAAAGTTACAGAAAGTGGGTAAGTGCTTGCCAAGCTCACAGATTTGCCAAAGACTGTAGGAGAGAGAAGTGAGTGTGGCTATAATGGACAACTTAAGGAAACAGAACTGTGGCAATGCTCTGCACTTTGAATGCAGTAGTAGCAGTGCCTAGGCCTCCTGCTGCTGCCTCTGAACTCCAGGAGAGGCCAAAAAGCAGTAGATTTAGAAATGCACCAGTTCTCTCATGTTATTTCTAAAAACATACAAATCTACAAGTATGCCAAAATAAAATAAGTTAGTTTGGGGGCTTGTGAGATGGCTCAGAAAGTAAAGACCATTGTCCCCAGGAGTGGTGACCTGCCTGAGTTCCATTCCCCAGAATGCACACATGGTAGAAGAAAAGAACCCAGTCCAGAAAGTTGTCATCTGATCTCCACAGTGCACCCACACCTCCCAACCATAAATAAATAAGAAAACAAATAAATAAATAAAATGTTAGCTTCGACAGGAAGACAAGTAGCATACTTTTTGACTCTATACAGCTCCGCCAGTCATTAATTGTCAACTTCGAGGTTGTGTTAACATGGTCAGTTCTCAATTGTAAAATGGGAATAATCCCTATTGCCATAATTATAATAGGAGCCAATAAAAATAAAAATGATACAATCTTAACTACCAAGTAACTCCAAATAGTCCTATAACTAATTCTCTAGTATCTTCTGTCCCCAGTTCCTTAACAGATGCCCCAATATCTGAAACATCCACCCATCATTCGACTTCTCCAGCTGCTCACACAGCTGCTGTGTGAAAGACAGCAGAGCTGTTGATGAGGACGCACATAACCCTTGTGAAGGGCCCAGGATTAGAGGGAAACAGACCATGCAAACAGCACTTGTCAAGGCCTTCTGCAAAACAGAGACTTAGGAGAGCCCCCACCAGAAGCAAGTCATGAGCTCTGTGGGCTTTTGAAGCCTGGAAGTAGGAACTCTGCCCTGGCTGGCTGAGCTACTCCTTGTCTAAAGCTTTGCTCACGTGATAAACGAGAATGCAGGACTGTCCTCAAAGGCTGGTGTAAGGACCACACCTTTATCTTTATCCTTGTTGTTCTGGTGCCAATTCCATCAATTCCACCAATGTCACTTAAAGCTGAATTATCACTTCCCTACTTTACCCTCCATTAAATCAGTTCTCTTCTTCATATTTATTGAAGGAAACAGGCAAGGATAAACATGTCTTCATATCTTAACATCTGTAAAAGCAGCGTGCTTCTTACAATCAATGGTGTGTGATGGCTTAATTAGTATAATTATTTATCTTTCTTAATGGAATATATAATCAGGATGTTTTTATAATCAGTGACATTTTAGATTTTATTAAATACGGAACGTCACTTCTTTAAAAGGAAAACCAGCTTTGCTTATTAATAATAGAAGGCACCATTTAAAGAAGTACCTTTTGCTAAATTGTATTTTAATTAAATTTTCAACATAATTAAATTTCAGCTAAAGTGTACTGCCTGCAAATAATTTAGCCCAGAGCCTCATTTTTATCTAATAGGAAAAATAATCATTTAGCAAGCAAAGACAGGCAGTGATGGCTTATGAATGTCCAAACGAGAGAGCTTGCAGTTGCAGGCACCAAATAAGTCCATGTTGCTAACAGCATGGCCTGTGAAGTACCTCAGACCTTCTAAGTCCATGGCCAGTGGCTTGTTTTAAAATCATGGGGAAAGATCAGTGGAGGACATTCACAGGGAAGTGGTTCAGCTCTGCTTCTAGTAGCTGAGAGTCAGAGACAATACCCAGACCACCCCTAGAAGAAGGCAAATGTGGGTAAGATGGCTACACTCAGAAACAGGTTAGGCACCAGTTAGAAAGGAGGGCTAGAAGTCCACCCAAGGGTGTAAATGGAGTCTTAGAAAGTTGAGTGATGGAAGAGAAAAAATAAACATATTATATAACAACCCATTATTTAGTAATTTAATTAAATATATCCTTAGCCATGGACCATGTACATTGTTTAAAATATATACATTCTTATGATAAAGAAGCTAAAAGGTTTAGGGAAGAAAAAAATAATACTTAAAGAATAAAAAAACTGGCTATTTGAACCAATAATAACAACTATCTACCCATAAAAAGTATAAATATGAGTGTAAACATCCCAGGAGATTGTCAAGGGTCAGCCAGTAGGTACTCAGTAATGATAACTGTTTGATTTTCGTAAAGGAAGAAAAAACTGATTCGTGTCTTCAAAGTTCCAAACACTGAGTTCCCAGTGGCCTCCCATAGGGGAATACCACTCTCCTATCAAGCACAGTATTCGCATCTCCCCTCTTGAAGCATCTCAGATGACCCTGCACCTGAATCACTCATCCTCAACCCCAGGAGCCATTGGAAGCCTAAAAGACTTTCCTGAAACTGACTCATAGACCCTGGGGCAGACACAACTGAAAGCTGCCTAGTGACTGAGTCACGATAACCTATTGTATAGATGGGAACTACAGTCAGAGGAGGGGAGAGACCCAGTGGAATCACTCAGCTCCATAACTAGAACTAGGTTGTTTTCCTTCTCTGTGTACATACATTCCCCCCTACTCACCACAGATGATAATGACCCTCATCTGACTTGCCAATTTAAAAATATCAAGTAGTACTGAGAGTTTATGCCCATGAGGGGCCAGCTGTTTGCATCTATGGTGCTGCCCATCAGGCATGGAAGGGACTGAGTTGTTGAAGGCCAGAGAGAATTACTATGAAAGCAAAGAGTTTCCAAGATGACAAAGTGAAAACAGACATACCCCATCATGTCATTCCCAACACTCCTGTTGCTGAATATGATCTGTTCCCTGAAAGTTAGGTGGCAGAAATTTCCTGGGGCTGTCTAGAATCTTTTCCTCATAGGGGAGGGGAGAGCAGTGGAAGATGTAACAGAAGTGGTACCAGGTCTAGGCAGGGACAAGCGCCATCCTATGAGAATCATCCCATACTCACAAAGCACATGCCGTTTCCCCCTTTTTACTGCTGACAGAATACGCAGCAGACACTGAGGATCAGGGGAGTTCCAGCTGCTGTGCAAACAACCTGAGCAGGTCCTCAAGCTCCACATGGGAAAGGACTGGATCACCAACATGGCTTTGGGGTCAGACTGACTTGTGTTTGATCATTAATCCTGGCAGGAATTAACTACAATATTGAGCATGAGGTTGATCCTCTTAGATGATGCTTAGGGTAGCCCAGAATGCTCTGTTCTGTGTAAGTGAATGATGAGAGTGATAAGGAGGAAGATGAAGATGATGATGATGATGATGATGATGATGATGATGATGATGATACAATGGTTATGATGACAACAAAGAAGGAAAGAGAGGGAGAAAGAGGACAGGAAATGGAGGAGTAAGAAGATAAAGGAGGCAAATGGAGGAAGAAAGAAGAGCCAGTGTTGGCAAAGGGGAAGAAACATGGAAAAGGAAAGGGGAAGAGGGATGGGAGCTTCGGTTGTGGTACAATGAGGAGGATGACTCTGAGAACTGGCATTTACTGAAGACTAAGAGGTCACCACATCCACCCAGAGCATTCAGATAAAGCCCCCGAAGACACGATCAGAAAGTTCTCCAAGACAAGGCTTGCTTTCTCCCTCTTCTGGCCTGTGCCATGCTGAGCCAACTGAAACCAACAACAGTAAACAGCTACTGAGAAACCCATTACCACCACCATACCAGGTACTGTCAGAGACCTGAAAATGAATCAGTTCATGTCTTCTGGTGGGGGTGGGGGGGCAGGGACAGGATTATGGGAAGTTACCCAAAAGAAAAGAGACAACTGACCTCTATTCTAGTCAAGTTTTGAGCAAAGAGTTCGGTCCTCAGGGAAAGTGGGCACTTCTGCCAGAGATGCCCTGGAGAAGGGGGACAGATGCTTTGGCTCTAGGGATCTGAAAGAAAGCTCAAAGCCCAAGCCAAAAATGAACTGAATCTAGGCATGTGTAGCAGAAAATAACATCATTTAGAGCAAGCCTTGGAATGACTACCCCTTACTGTCTTGCCTACTCTGTGTCTTCTGCTCCGAATGCTCCTTCTGAAAGCCTGTTCTTTTATCTTGGAGATGTCAGACATCAAGAAGTTGCACTTGAAGCAAGCTTCCTTCTGAAAGGAAAATTCAGGCAGGTAGCCAAAAGAGAAGGAAAAAAAATGAAATGGAAAGGAAAAATGAATACAAAGGAAATGAGCCTTCAGCTACAGTCTGAGCAGACAGAGCAGTTAGCCATCCAGCATGCTCTGATTAAGTATCTACAGCCTTACCCCAAGCTGAGATCCTTGCTAGAACTAGGAACAGTCGTGGGAGCAGTTCTGGACAATGCTGAGGTGTAGACAAAGCCCTGTGAGTTCCAGAGTCCCCTGCAGAAAGTAGCAAGGGTTTTCGTGGCTCCAAATCTGGGCCACTGTGCATCAAGTGCTCACTAAGCCACATCAAAGGTTGAGGGTGGGTTGCTAGGTCTGCACTGAAAGTCCTCAGTAGCCACAGCTCGGGAGGGGAGGAAGGGGCTCCCGGTGCAGCCTCCTGCTCCCCAGGGGACCAGGTACTTTCCTAAAGAGAATACATCACTTGGTTCTTCCTGTGCTTTTACTGTAAACTCTCAGTTTATTGTGCACCTCAGAGGAAGGACAGAGTAGAGAGACAGAAACAGGGACAGAGAAGGCAGATGGCTTGGGCTGCAATAAAACAGTAAGAAGCCACAGACACTCATACATTCAGAGCTATGAATGACAGGTCTGCAATTGAGAGGCAAAAATGAAGGCTCAGCTAGAGAAAGTGGCTTGCCCATCTGTGGTCCAGGAAGTTGATAGAACAAAGATGAAAACCTCAGTCTTCTGATGCTTTGCTCTGTACCTTTTCCAAAACATTGGTGTAGACACTTTCCTTGAATCCCTGTAGAATACAAGGCCTTGGTGTAGGGGGACCTTGGAAAGAAGGGAGAAGGGCTGTAGGTACTGAGGCCCATGTATGCTTATGGAACATTCATATACTCTGATGCTAGCCATGCACCAAAACAGAATGAAAAGAACTGGTTTTTCCTTGCTATTCTCCCACCTGGGGGCGAGGGGGTGGTGGTGAGGCACTTGTTCAGTTCCATCCACTTCCTGGCAGAGTAGGAGATGGGTTCGAAGTCAATGATCAGAATGGATGAGGTACAGTGGGAATCAGAGATGACATTCTGATCTTCAACTGAACATGTGTTCACTAGAGGAAGAAATGTCATCATGCACAAAGGTGATCAAGGCCTGTGCTGAGAAGTAAATTGTATGATCCTAGAAAGCCAGCCCTATGACAGGCCTGACATATTAGGGACATAAATGATGTCATGTTTTACTAATTCATTCCTGTGTTCTATGTTTTTCTAGAGTAGAGTACAGAAAACTTGGAACTGATAAAAAGGGAATTTCTTTTGAAAGACTAGCTATTACTTAGAGAAATTACTTAGAAGACAATGACAACTTGGAATGAAACTCTTAAAATCTAGGAATCTGGCCCTGCAAACAGTGGGCCCAGAAGACCTACATACTAAGTAAAAAGCAAGAGGTCCTAACTGCAGGTTGAAACCCTTAGGTCCTAATGACATGTAAAAACCTTACCGACTCATTTCCTATTTGTGAGTTTGTGGAGAACCACACCCAAAACCAAGAGCCAAATAATACCTATCCAATTCTTACATTCTAAAGCATAGGAACCCTAGGAAAGCCCAGAGAACAGTGAACCAGTATAACCCCATCAACCATCCGCCAGCTTTACAAGTTTTTCAAGGTTATTCCTCCAGTGAATGAAGAGGTAAGAGACCCAAAGGCTCTCTAGACAAAGAATTCTCATGTGGTGCTTGTTTTCTTCCCTTGTTCATGCCTTTACTGTGGTGAGAGGGTGTGCAATTCTTCAATTCAATCCTTAAGAAAGACCCTCAAGAAAGTACACGAAGAAATTGATCTGGGCCTATAGAGCTTGGTGGTTTTGAGCTTGAGCAAGTGAGAGGATACTGATACCTATTGGATCCTCTAAATCTCCACTTACTGCTGGGTGTGGTGGTAATTCCAGCACTTGGGATCCTGAGACAAGAGGATCTGGAGTTTAAGGGCACCCTGGGTTCCATAGTAAGAACTCATTTCAATAAATAAATCTCAATGCATTTTCCTCTTTCTAGTCCCCAGAGTGAGCATAAAAGCAGAGGCATTAGTATGTATCTACAGTGTGCAATTTATCTTCGCTGCCACCTATACAGATAGATGCAGTTCATTCTTATTCACCACTATAAAGGATGTTGTCGCATTTTACTTATTCATTCCTGTGTGTTAATGTTTTTCTAGAGTAGAAAAGTACTGCACAATGAATACAGAAAACTTGGAACTGCTAAGAAGGGAATTTGTTCTGAAAAGCTAGTTATGGCTCAGCCCAATCCCTTGGACTGCCATGCACAGGTTGGATAGGTGGAGCAGAAACAGGACAAGGAAAGAGAGTCTGGGTGGAGATAAAAACGGTCCCACCACATGAATGGTGGCTGGAAGCTGGGCTCTAAAGCCCAAGTTGCTCTGTTTGAAAATACCAAGCTTTTGGTCATGATGTCATGTAGTATGTTGCCAATAAAGTACCTGTCAAGACAGTAGGTAAGTCTCTGTTGAGGGGGTGGACTTAAAGTACATGCCAGCCAGTATTCTATTTCAGTTTGGAAAATGATATCACCTGTATGATACATTCCAGTAAGTGCCTTGCATTGCATAAACACATATGATGGCTTCAAAAGGCCTAGGGGAACCTGAAGCAGAGACTCACATTATTGCATTCAGACAATCATTCCAGAGACCGATGGCATACAAAGCAGTTCCCCCAAGAGAAGGGTCACTTTAAATAAAGAATAAAAGGTATATTTGTTTGTTTTAGTAAATTTTCTTGCATGTGTCATTCAGTTTTCACTGGATGATGATGCCCTGAGACATCAACATACAGATAGGTACAGAGAAAAAAATATTTATATGGAAATTGCCTGACACACAAGTCACTCACTTCCGTGTACTTCCATGTAGTTAATTATCCTGTGTAGTTGAACGTAAATGGGCTTTCCTCATGGGAAACCTATAAAACAATATGTTAAAGAACCAATCCCTTCCCTCCTTTCTCAAGGCAGCTATATTATTATTTTATTATTTTTGCTTCTTCCTTATTAGTGTATATTCATTGTATAAAATAATAGCTTAATTACATTTTCATCCAAGGCTATCATGTACTCTGACCTATTTCATCATATATTACTCGTTATTGCAATGATGGGCCCCTTCTCCCCCAAAGTCTTCCTTCTACTTTTATGCCATATTTTACATGTGTGTAATATCTAAACTAGATATGCATACATATATAAGCATCTACAACTGAGACTAAACATGTATTTGTCTTTGTGAGTCTGACTTATTTGCCTTCACAGGATGATAAACATCTTCACCCATTTTCCAGAAAACATCATGTCATTCTTGTCTCTTTTGTTTTTGCCTTCTTCTCTTCTTGTCCTCCAGCCTTCTGCCATCTACAGCTGACTGAGTAAACAAGGACCAGTGGGAGATCCTGCACCAATGCTGGTCTGCCCCACTGTAATGATTCTGCAAATCCACATATCACACAGTGGAGCAGAAGGAAACTTGGGCAGGGAGTGTAGATTCTTGCTCTGCTACTGGGCTCTGGTCCCTGGGTCAAATGATCTGAGTTCATGGAGCCTGTGAATGGACAGTGGTTGATTTACACAAGGGCTGCTCTCAGTAGTATGAGAGCTTATTGGAAGTGGTGTTCATAAAACAAACAGCTGCTTGATGCAAAGGTCAAAGAAGTGTTTATCTGTTTACACCTCCTCATTCCTTTCATTTTCCCTACACCACCTGAAAAATGCAATTTAAGGATTACATTCTAGGGCTAGTGGGCAGCTGTGGCAATCAATCCTAAACATTTCTCCTAGGTGTGTGCTCAGGAGGCATATCTTACCACCCACACAGGCCTGCGGGACACCATAATCCAAGCTGAGAACCTCCAGCTAGGTGCCTGGAGCTGGGCCAGGCAAGCACAAGATGGAGATCCCCAAATACCAATGCCTCCACCTCAAGCAAGCCAATCTCAAAGACTATTACAGCCCATCTTGGATGTGGGTTAGTCCTAATCAGTGTTAATATTCTTCTGCTCCCATAATACTACTATGCATTCCAGCTCTTTCCTAAGCATACTTATAGCTATTATCCCTTTTGCTCTTAGAACAAATACATGAGGATTACTCGTCAAGGGCAAGTACCTCACCTTCACAGGTGAAGAAACATCAATTAAGAAGGGAAGTATTTTGTTCATGATCGTGAAATTAGTATGTAATGTAGAAACCAAGGCCAGAGGGCTCATCATTCAGGTGGCCTACTGAATCAGGACACAATAGCTAAGACACCTTTCTGTGTCCCAAAGTATCCAATTGCACAACTTATTTTAGTACCTAGATATTGCTTCCTGTTGAGTATGCTGAGGCATGGTATCATGGCTCACCTATCCTATCTCATTCCTTAGTTATATGTTAGTAACAATGAGATAATTGAAGAAAATGTGACTTTAAAAAGATAAATCTTATCTGCACCACTCACATTTCAAATTAACACTCAGAACAGAGAATATGTACCCAATCAGCAGGACTTTTCCTAGGACTTGCTTTAACTGTGCAGAACATAGAAGATTCCTGGGACTGTCTTTCATATCTCTGGAAATTCTTTTAAGCCAACACTCTGGATCTCCTAGCATATCCTAGTATAGAGTTATACCAACATGTGATTTCACATGAAGTTATGATAGTAATGATGTTAATAGACAGAAATAGAATTTCATTGAGAGAAAAAATGTGACTTGCCAATTATACATATACATATAAGTACATGTATATGTGTGCATGTTTATACATTCATATTTATGTAGGTGTATATAATTATGTGATTCCCTTTTGCTATGCTTATGAGGCTGGCACCCAACCTACTGTCTGTTCACATTCATGTTCCCTGCCCAGCTTAATGATAAGACCTTTCTCCTTAGACAGTGCAACATGAGCATATTGGACCTAGGAATTATATTGATTAACACACAAAACCTGATGTTTCACATTTTCTCCCTGTTCCTTTTGTGAACCTCAATGGGTATATGACCTCATGATAGTGACCTATTTTTAAAAGTAGACATGGTCTATGGGCTACTAACAGCCCAAACAGAAATGTGTTTATAGGGAAAATCCAAGTTTTAACAGACAGATAAAACAACTCCTTGACTCTTAGTGTAGTTAAGAAAGGTGGGGGGTAACACATGGTGTTTATAGGGTTGCTGATTTAGATTTAAGTGCTCTGGGAAAGTCTTTGTGGTCTAATATTTTAGGACTGCTAAATGCTAGAGGACTAGACTCTAAGGATTGTTCAGTTACTATATATTTGATAAGCAAGAATGTTTCCCTGCTGACCAATCCATTGCCTTAAGAAGAATGATACATACTCCCAAAGCAAAGTAAGTAGGCTTTTATGAAGTACTCCAGGTTAATAATTGTTTTCACCAATATATATATATATATATATATATATATATATATAGATATATATATAGATAGATAGAGAGATAGATAGATAGATAGATAGATAGATAGATTTATCTTCCTGGGAAAGGCAAATGCTAACATCATGGTGGGCCTCATTTCCTAATCCTAATCACTGAACAACATGAGAAGTAATGTTACTTCTCATACTGGATCTAGAACAAGAACCCAAAGAAAGATAATTCCTATGCATGCTAAAGAGTCATTATCACCAGGCAGTGGTGGCACATGCCTTTAATCCCAGCCCTCGGGAGGCAGAGCCAGGTGGATCTCTATGAGTTTGAGCCTAGCCTGAGCTACAGAGTAATTTCCAGGAAAGGCGCAAAGCTACACAGAAAAGCCCTGCCTTGAAAAATAAAAATAAAAAAGACTCATTGTCATGGAGAACAGAGAGCTATGCATATTCCTTAAAGGGAAATCACCACTATACATGTAGACCAAGCTGCCTTCGAGATTTACCATTTTCACTAATATGATAATGTGAGGTTCTTAGTGCAGAAAAGTGGGCATAGAGGAATGGGAACAGGAAGACAGGTGGTATTCTCATGTGCTACTTCTCAACAACACAAAACATGGACATCAAACCTGGTGATCAGACTGGAGGAGGGGGTTGATAGCACCCAAGGGGGTATTTGTCAATACTTACTGGAAGTTTGTGTGATCACAACTGGAAAACGGTGCTAGCAGAATCTGGCAGGTAGAATTGGAATGCTGCTCAAAGATTCAGGGCAGTCCCCACTCTCTTGGCCACAAATTATGATCCAGCCTGAGGTATCAATAGTACCAAGTTTAAAAATTCTGATCTATAAGAAAATAAAAATTCACACCTTGAGATACACTTGAGAAGGAAGAGGAGAGCAGGAAGAGAGAGTGTATCCAAACAACTTGATAAAGAGGCCTGGGAACAAACCATACTGTGCATGTTATTAATAATATCAGTAGTTTGGCAATGAGGTGAAGCATTTGCCTGCAATATTGAGTATGTCAAACAGACATGGGTTTTGATTGTGGTTTGATAATATCCCCCTATTTTTTGTTGTTGTTTTTACTAATTTCTTATTTTTTATGGCCAGAACATGTTTAATTTTCTGATATCATCAGCAATTTAAAAAATAAGCACCTCTAAAACTCTATGAACACCAGATTGTTCCCATAAATTCTCAGACACAAAACTGCACCGTGACAGACAGGACGTACATACTGTAAGTTATTTGGCATATGTTGCCAAATTGGCTTCCAGAAAGATTCCTCAATATACACTTCCACTAGCAGAGATGAAGAGATCAAATCTGGTGCTAGAGTCAGTCAAAAAGCTCAAGAAATTGTCTCCCTCCTCCCTACCATCTTTCCTCTGAAGATACTGTCTATCCAGAAACATTACGCCACTGTGAGTACCCCAGCCTTCCAGATTTCAAGCCATCTCACAGTGAAGTTGTTGGAAGGAGCAGGAAGGTGAGAAAGTTATCATTATCCAGTAATGCCTTTATGACTTCTTAGGTTTACTTTCCTCTCAGGAGATTTTTTTTTTTAAGAAAGAAGATTTAGTACATGTGCTATACCACCCCCACCAGTTAAAATGGGGAAAGTGAGATCCAAAGAGGAACCCACAAGGTTTTCCTCAAGGAGTCTAGGGAAAGTTGAAGCTAGGGTCCAAATTCTTCATTCTGCACTGTGTTAGCTGAGAAAATAAAGATTACAAAAACAAATCTGAACACGTGGCCTTTCTACAGACAAGGAAATTGGACTGTACACTGCATGGCTGGTGCCGAGCGGTCTGTGTGACTTGGCTGGAAGGGAGGAGCATTTGGTTAATCCTTGATAAGCCAGAAAATCAATAGTCTAAGATGGCTTATTCATAGGAAGCCCCAGAGGGAAAAATAATATTATCTTGTTGTAGAATATTATTTGAAGGTGTGGAACTTTTGTTTGTACTGCATTTGATTAACTCTGTGAAGTTGTGTTAGTGTGCTTGTCTAAAACACCTGATGAGGAACTGAACGGCCAAGGGCAAGGCAGGAGAAAATATAGGTGGGGCTGGCAGGCAGAGAGAATATATAGAAGGAGAAATCTGGGAGGAAGGATACGTAGCCAGAGAAAGAGGAGGACTCCAGGGGCCAGCTACCCAGCTACACATCTAGCCATGGAGTATGAGTAAGATTTACAGAAGTAAGAGAACAGGAAAAGCCCAGATGCAAAAAGTAGATGGGATCATTTAAGTTAAGAAACACTGACTAGAAACAAGCTAAGTTAAGGCCAGACATTACTAAGTAAGAATAAGCCTCCGTGTGTGATTTATTTGGGAGTTGG
Organism: Peromyscus aztecus; assembly: GCA_902168405.1. Taxonomy (NCBI): domain Eukaryota; kingdom Metazoa; phylum Chordata; class Mammalia; order Rodentia; family Cricetidae; genus Peromyscus; species Peromyscus aztecus. The sequence continues at coordinate 19,844 of CABHPQ010148852.1, read as the reverse complement.
GTGATGGGGCCCCCAGAAGAGTAAGAAAACAAACAACAACATTATCTTCTATATTAGTTCAATCTAAGTTAGTCAGAGGCCCTTTAAAATAATTTATGATATGTACACAAAATCTGATATTCTAGCAGACCCAGTATTAATGTCCCATGGGATAGCAACAAGCCACACATAGTTGTTGAACACTGGGATCACAGCTAATTAAAATTGAGATATGCCGTGTGTGTCAGCCACCAGCTAGATTTCAAGCACTTGGTTTGTAAGATATTTCATTAATAATTTTTATACTAACAATATGATTGAGTTCAGTAAAATGAATTAGTAGGCTAAGATTAATTTCACATGCTTGTTCTTTGACATCTTTACTACAGCAGCTAGACAATTTTACATTTCTGTGCAGGTCAAATCATGCTTTTCTCAGATCATGTGGATTTGAGCTACTTGCTAACTCTGGTTTGAGGCATACTGGCAATCTCTCAATGGACAGGATCTTACAAAGAGAAAATAATTTCCCAGATGTTCCTCCAAACTACTGACCCTGCCTAGATCTAGGATTGCTAGTCTACAGGAAGACCCATGTTGCAGGTTTCTCATTCATCTATAGGCCTCTACTCCAGCATCAGCCTAGCAAGTTAGCAGTTAAGAACAATGGTCCAGCTTCCCACTGCTGCTTAGATGAGGCCATGGGACAGTTCTGGCTGATGGGATGTGAAAGAAGTGCTACGTAGGATGTCTATTTAACCACTAGGAATGGTATGCTTTTCTTGTCTCTTTATACTTGCCTGACTTTTGAAAAATCATGACAGGCTCCTGGGCTCTTCAGAGTTTCTTAGATTAGAGATACACTCCTTACATTCCTGGAGTTCTACACGAGAAAAGACATTTAAATCACTGTTTCACGGAACTAAGTTAGCCTGAATCTCTATAGATGCTGGGAGTCATCTCTGTTTAATGCACACGCCCTTTTATGTGGCTCTAGGGATCAAGCTCACACATACTAGGAAAAAGTCCTGTGACTGAGCTATGCTCCCAGTCCCTGTTTGACAGGCTTGCATTAAGCAACAACATCAAAAAGGGCTAGGAAGCAACGAAATTCAGACAGCAACTTAGCATGAGAGCTCTGTCTTAAACCCAGAGCACATATTTCCCGTTCCATACCGTGCATGACACTCAGCTATCGTATCCAATTTACAGTCTATAAAAATACATTCCAGATGATAAGGGCATAAATAAACTATTCCCCTTTGAATTCCAGAGATAAGAATCTCAGTTTGCTCACGTAATTGGTGTCTTCAAGTGCTCTCTTAAAGCAATGTCTTGTGTAAATGTTCCCTGCTGCAAAATCAGCTTCCTTGGCCATAAAATAAGCTTATCAGTGACATCTTGTTGGAGCACACAAGCAATGCAATGTCATCCTGTGTCACATACTTCTTCCCTGAACTTTGAAACCCAGTTGGAATGGCTCAAGCCATCCACTCCATGCTCCATCGAAGACCCAATTCTATACGAGCCAAAGCTTTCCTAGGAGATACAAGCCCGAAGATCTCACAAACTGGTTCCAAGCTGCTACGACTGGACCAGGAAATCCAGCCCTTCCTCAGCTTCTGCACTCACATATAGGTATCTCACATGGGCAGCTGAGCAGTACAGTACACCACTTCTAAAGAGCTGGGAAAGGAATGATTATCATTACTTCAAACCGAATATTAGGTATGTCTGGGGTCAAACTTCCCACATGTCACTATGTGGTCAGTCTAAACCATTAAGACTGAGCATCTTAAACAACATTTATTTCCTCACAGTTCTGGAGACAAGGAATCCAAAACCAAGACTCCAGAAAATCTGGTATCTGCTGAGGGAAGCTCTTCTTGATGTTCGAGCATGTCTTAGTCTTTTATCTTCATACAACAGAAAGAAAAATACCTTGTTTGTCTGTGGTTGATATATTATGCACCCCAATAAACTTATCTGGGGGTCAGAGAACAGAACGGCCATAATATAAAACATAGAGATTAGGCAGTGGTAGCACACGCCTTTAATCCTATCATTCCAGAGGCAGAGATCCATCTGGATCTCTGTGAGTTCAAAGCCACACTGGAAATAGCCAGGCATGGTGACTCATGCCTTTAATCCCAGGAAGTGATGGCAGAAAGCAGAAAGGTATATAAGGCATGAGGACCAGGAACTAGAGCTGGTTAAGCTTTTAGGCTTTTGAGCAGCACAGTTCAGCTGAGAGGCATCCAGTCTGAGGAAACGGGATCAGCTGAGGAATTGGCAAGGTGAGGTAGCTGTGGCTTGTTCTGCTTCTCTGATCTTCCAGCATTCACCCCAATACCTGGCTCCAGGTTTGATTTTATTAATAAGACCTTTTCCGTGCTACGTTTGTCCTCTAGCTACCTCCAAAGGCTCTGGACCAAATGCCATCACATGGGAATTAGCAATTCAGTACACTAACTGTGGAAGAGATGGGGGATGACAGACAACCCATAACTATCAGAGTCATCGCTACCCACAGCAGCACTTCTTCAAGGGCTGACAGACCCAGGGAATGTAGCTATGGGAGCAGAATACTAGTTTTAGTGCAGTCTCAGCCAGTCCCCTCAGTCATCCAACTTGAGCAAAGGCAACCTGCAAACCCCTGTGTGTGGTAAGATTTTAATTGTGCTGAAATGTGATTTTATTTGTATGTTAATAAAGTTTACCTGGAGATCAGAGGTCTTAGCGAGCCAGGAACAGAAGTCAGGTGGTGGTAGCCCACGCCCTTAATCCAATCACATGGCAGGCAGAGTCTCTGTGTGGTCAAGGACACAGCCAAGCATGGTGACACGAGCCTTTAATCCCAGTACCAACCATAGAGACCTGGAGGTCTATATAGATACGCAGTGATGAGGAGGTCATGTGGCTGAGCGTAGAGCCTATGAGAAGGCAGAACAGGAAAGCAATAAAAACACAAGTCACACAGGAAGAAGCTCTCTCTGGGGAAGCAACAGTGGCGAGGTGGTAGGATAAGGTAGTCGAGGCTCTTCACTAGTTCTCTGATCTCTTTGGCTATTACCTCTGTATTTGGATCTATGTTTCTTATTTAATAAGACTGTTTAGAAATTCGACTACACCTTTACACAATATCTTCAGCTCTTGCCCTGAGGAATCCTCAGCCATCTACCTGGTCCTCTGCCCTGTAAGTCTCTTTGTTCTCTCCCAGTTTCACTATAGAAAGGCAGAGCCACGTCTTGAAGGCCCTTATGCTCTCACACTGAATGACTCCACTATAGTTTTTCTCTTGCTGGAGTTCCTGTCACACCCCACTTGGAGTCTCGCCTACTCCTAGAGGTTTGACATATGATTCCAAATTAATAGGATCCTTTGTGCTCTAGACTCAGTGTGCTGTTTGTTCTTCTTTTCCCACAAATTTATATGGTAAAAACCACATTCCTCAGTTTGGTGGCATTTAGAGGAGGTTACCCTTGGGAATGATTAGGTCATAAGAGGAGAGAGGTCATGAATGGAATTAGTGCTCTTATAAAATGAATCCCAGAGAATTTCATTGCCCCTTCAACCATGTGTCAAAGCTCAGGAAAAGTTTTAGAAGAGGGGACAGGAAGTATACAAGAGCAAGAAGACCAGGAGGTAAAGAGTCATTCTCTAGACTGGATACAACCACTGCAGTCATTAACTCACAATGACTGTAGATATGTGCATTAGAATCACACAAGACTGGCCCTCTCAACAATCCATAGAAAAAGAGGGAGGCTCATGGGGCCCAAACCTTTACCTCTGGACTGCTGGCTATTCGTAGAATCTGGGAGAGAGGAATTATTAACTGTAGTTGAGTACCAACAAGGTTCCAGTCAGCACACAATTAACCAAGCCCATGATCACACAGATGGTCCTAGTTAATATCGGTGGGTCACAAAACAATAGACATGAATTCAAGAGAGATGTGTGGGGAAGAGGGGGTGCACAAGGGTGACAGAGAGGTTGGGGATGAGAGTGGTTAGCATGTATTGGCTACATGTGCAAAATGGTCTAAGAACAAATTTTATTAATATAAAGATATAAATACAATAGAAAGCAAAATGATAGAGTAATTCCACACTGTTTCTCTCATGGAAAGAAATACTTGCACACTCCTCCCTGTAGGGTACAGACTGAGACTATGACCTGAGCATGGGAATGAACAAAAAGTCTTATTGCATGCCCTACAGAGTAGTTGTCTCTCTTGGGTCTGTCCCAAACAAAGGCAAGCCAGTCTCTAGGTGATGGACACTTCTCCCAAGGCAGTTCTGACCTTCTCTGTGAGTCGTCTTTAGTCCTAATTCCATAGAAGAACAGAAGACGGGCCAAAATCGGTTACAGCTTCCATGATATGGAAAATTGGAACAATGGATATGAAAAGTTTTGAATCACACACACACACACACACACACACACACACACACACTGTAGATATGCAATTCTGGAATTATTGGCTGAGAGGTAATTTCAAACTTTCTCAAAAAAAAAAAGGTTGGTGATGGTGTGGTGGTATTGTATATGTGAATGTGTGTGTGTGTGTATACATATATATATATGTGTGTGTGTGTGTGTGTGTGTGTGTGTGTGTGTGTGTGTGTGTGTACATTCCCTATGCATCCATATTTGGAGACCAGAGGTCAACTTTGGGTACCTTCCTCTATTGCTTAGCACTGTTTGTTTGTTTGTTTATTTCTTTGTTTGTTTGAGACAGGGTCTCACACTGAACCTGAAGCTTGCTGTTTGGATAGACTGGCTGACCATTTAGCCCCAAGGATCCTCCCATCTCTAGCACCCCTCGCTGGCACTGGGATTACAGGCATGCACATCAAGTCTGGCTTTTTGTGTGGGTGATGCTAACCCACACCAAAGTCCTCCTGCTTATTCAACCAGTACTTCCCTCACTGAGTCATCTGCCCAGTCTCCCACCCTCTTCTCTGCCAGTTACATCTACCAAAAGACTAGACCACAACCGGAGTGGGGTCTTATCCACAGGTAACACATCTACTAAGAGATTTCACTGATGATCCAGAGAAGAACTGACAGCTCTCTGGGCAGCAGTTGGCTCATAATGGAGAAACCTTAGTCTCGCCTCCTGTAAGCAATCCCAGTTACAAAATACAAGGAATTTTATTTCCCAAACTGCAACTATACTGAATAGACCATAGGTGTGGCTGTTATGTATCAGAGGACTAAGTTAACAAATGGCTCAATGTACCATGTCACTTCTCTTTCCAGGGCTAGTAAGGTGCCTTCATTATCACAAATTCAGATGCTTCCCATCATGCTTACCACAGTCTCCATTTTACAGATCATACATAATACACTGCCTGACTCTCACAAGCCAGGTCTGTATCCCAGTTTCTTTGCATATCTCTTCTCAGTCCCTTTAGCCAGGAACGAATTGTATGACTATAAATATCCACAAAGAGGCAGAGAAACACAGCTGTATTCATAGCAACCACCGGCCCAACTAAAATTTCCCACACCCAATACAATTGTTTGAGTCGTAAGTATCTTCCAAAGACCCACATGTTAAAGGCTGGGCTGCTGCCAGCTTATGGTCCCAATGGTGGTAGAGCCTCTAAGGGGTGGGGCCCACATTGAAGGACAGTAGTCACTAAATGTATGTGCTTAAAGGGATGTCTGGGACTACAGACCTTTCTTCTCTCTTTGCTTCCTTGCCACAGTGAGGTGAGGCAGTCCCCAAACTTCCACCATGATATACTGAATCAAGCAACCATGAACTGAAGCCATAAACCAAAATAAGGTTTAGTTTTAATTATCATTCCTCCTTTTAAGTTGACTATCCAAGGACTTCATCACAGTAATAGAAACCTGACTAACATACTACTTTTACTTATATCTAGTAATATATGAAAGTAAGCTTTCCAAGTTTTTAAAGTATTGGCATCCTCACTGAGTCCTTATGCCAGATGATGATGTGTTATTTAGACTACTGTATCTTGAAATTTAATGTACATGTGGGTCATCTTGTGTTCCTATTAAAATAAAAATTATTATTCAGTATTATTGAGATAATGCCCAAGATTACATATTCTAATAAAGTACTTGTTGATGCTCAAATCATATTCATTTTGTTTAAGATAATTGAATAGTTTTAAATTTTCATTATTACTGCTACTGCTATTTTAATTGCCCATGTTTATGGGATACAGTGAGATATAAGTATACAATGTTTCATAAACAAATCAAAGTATTTACATTTCTGCTCCCCTTAACATTTTTAAACATTTTTATTAACACATAACACTGGTACATGTTTATGAGGTACAACGTGATATCACAATGCACAATGTGAACTGAGATCACATACTCATGTTTTTATATTACTTTGTGTCTGGAACGACTGAGATTTTTCACAAAATATTTAACAGGCTACTGTGAACTACACTTCACATCACACTTTGAACAGAAAAAAGTCTTAGAAAGAAAATATGAAGATGTACAGGAAAATGGCTGAATGGATAAAAGTGCTTGTCACCAAACCTGACAGCTTGGATTCAGTCTCCAGATCCACATGGTAAAAGACAAGAACTGAGTCCTGAAAGTTGTTCTCTGGATTCCACATGTGACATGTACATACACAAAAATAAGTTAATAATAATAATAATAATAATAATAATAATAATAATAATAATAAATGTCATACCATCTCTTAAGAAAGAAATAAAAGAAAATATGAAGTGTCTAAAGAGATGTGAGGACTCCACAGAACTGAGAGATACAGTATCATGACTCACCCATTTTTGGTGTACTAAAACATACAGAGTTTTATTATATCAAATTAGAGTGATTTGTGTAAGTTAAAATCTAGTTTTAAGGAAATGAATCCTCACATGGATAAGTAGCTTTAAAAATTCCAACATTTCTGTTTTTAAAATGTAGGTTGACATACCAATACTTTGACTCATACCTGTCCTGCCTGCAAGATGTGCCATGGCAATGGTGTCTCAGAGATTGTAGGAGTGACCAAGTAATGACTAGTCTAACTTGAGGCCCATGCCAGCCACAAGAAGGAGCTCATGTCAGACACTACCTGGGTAGCCAGTAACAAGAAGCTGGATGGCTCAGACCTAGGGTAGAACCAAACATGCCTGACAAAAAAAAATCAATGAAATGATTCTTGATGATATTCTTCTATACTAGCGCCTAGCCCAATGGCCCTCAGAGAGGCTTCCTCCATCAGTTGATGGGAGCAGAAGCAGAGATACACCTAAACATTAGGCAGATATTGGGGAATCCCATAGAAGAGAAGGAGGAAAATTGTGGAGCCAAAGGGGTAGAGAATACCAGGAGAACACAACCCTCAGAATCAACTAAGCAGGGCTCATAGGGGCTCAAAGAGACTGAAGCAGCAATCTCAAAGCTTGCATAAGACTGTGCTAGGTCCTCTGAATATGTGCTGTGGTTGTCTAGCTTCGGGGTTTTGTGGGAGTCTTAATAGTGGGAGTGGGACTAAACAGTGGGAGTGGGATAGTGGACTAAACCTCTGAAACTGTAAACCAGCCCAATTAAATGTTTTCCTCCATAAGAGTTTCTATGGTCATGGTGTCTCCTCACAGCAATAGAAGCCATAGCTAAGACAGGGAGTGTCTCCGACTCTTTTGCCTGCTCTTGGTACCCTTTTCCTCCTACTGGGTTGCCTTATCCAGCCTTGATACAAGGGTTTGTGCACAGTCTTATTGCATCTTTTTATTTGCCTAATCTTATTGCATCTTGTGTTTGGTTGGTATCACTGAGAAGCCTGATTTTTTTATGAAGGGAAACAGAGGAGCAGTGGATCTGAGGGAGAGGGTAGGTGGGGGATAACAGGAGGAGTGGAGGGAGGGGAGGCTGGGGTTGGGGGAACTGGGAGGACTAGAGGGATAGGTTGCTGTGGTCAAGATGTATTGTATGAGAGAAGAAGAATAAAAAGAAAAACTTAAAAAAGAATAAGAGACACACTCATTCACACACTCAGAAACAGGAAGCCATAATATATATGTAGAGGAGTTGGTGGAGATCCATGTAGACCCTGGACATGCTACCTCAGTCCTCAGTCTCTGTGAGTTCATATGAGTTTTGTTCAGTTCGTGTAGAGGGTCTTGTTTTCTTGATGTCCTCCATCCTATCTGGCTCTTATATTCTTTCTACTTTCTCTTCCACAGGTTTCCCTGATCCCTGAGGTGAAAGATTTGAGACATCCTTTTTAGGATTGAGTGTTCCAAGGTCTGTCACTCTCTTCATAGGGTCTGGCTGTGAGTCTCTGCATTTCTCCCCATCTGATGCAGGAAAAAGCTTCTTTGATGATGGATAAGAAAGGCACTGGTCTACTTCCCTGGCTGGAGTCTCATAACACTTCATTTTTCTAGACATTTATTTTATTTTTAAATTATATGTGTGTGACTGTATGGGTATGTGCACATGCATGCAGGTACCTGCAGAAGCCAGAAGATGGCATCAGAACTCCTGGAGCAAGAGTCAAGGGGGTTTGTGAGAATGGAACACTAAATGCAAACTCTGAAAGATCAGCAAATGCTCTTAGATACTGAGCATTTCATTATAATTCTGCTATCTACAAACAAATTTCTTTCACCAGTTTTAGAAAATACTTGGCCATTATCTCTTTAAATGTTGCTTTTGACCCATTCTTTCTCATTTCCCTTTCAAAGACTCTAACCTCACATATGCTAGAGCTTCTTGTCATGTCTACATGCCTTCTGGTTCATTGTAGTATTTTCTACCTTTTTAACTGTCCACATTCATGTATTGATAATTTTTACTCTGTCCTAACCTGGATAACCAATTCTCTTTGTTGCCATGTCCAATCTTCTGCTGCATTTTACATTCTAATAGTTCTACTTTATTCTTTTCTATATGTTCTAATACTTAGGTGTATTTGTTACAATGTGTTTTCTCAAAAGTATTAGTTGTATTATTTTACAATATGCAACTGACAATGCATAGAATATATTCATCTGAATCTCATTCATCGTTCATTCAATGGGTCTTTTCTACTTTTTCCTTTTTGTTTATTTTGTTGTTTTGTTTTCTTTTGAAAATAGAGTATTTCTGGGTAGCCTAATCTTATTGCATCTTGTGTTTGGTTGGTATCACTGAGATTCAGGCTTGAAGTTGTTATCTTCCTGCTGGAATTATAGGCATGCTTGATAAATTTAACATATTTGTACTGAAAGTGATTGTCTATGAAACGGACAAGCCTCTAGATGATGTAATCTTCCAGAGAGAGTTTGCCCCAGCATAAGCACCTGAAATGACTCACATCAAATTAGTGCAGCCAGGGACTGTTCTTAAAAGCTGGTGCTCAAGATTTGCTTCATCTTCAAAAGGAGCCTGGGACAGAGAAACTAGCATGAAGGACATTTGCTAGAAGGAGAACATGGGATGAACATTTTCAGAGGGGAGGGATTCAAGCCTGAGCCAGAGGAGAACATGGGCTACCTTGCATGCTCAGCCATGCTCAGTGGGAACACTGAATGGGGTGATGCTTCAGAGAGAATTAAATGCGTTGTAGCAGGGGCCAGACTTTCAGGTTCTCATTTTGGCCATTGACACCGGGTGCACCTTGACACTGAAAGGGGTATGACCATGACCTTGGCTAAGGCTGTTCTTTCCTTCACAGAGCACCCACTGAGATCATGGACTGATGAATGACAGTATTCTAAAATTGTGAGGAAATACTTCTCTTGGTCCTGAAAAGGCACTGGACAGCACTTAAGTATAAAATGTTTGAGTGCATTCCTTCAGAATGCTGGGATGAGAGAACAGCCCTACCATCCTTCAGATTCTGTTGGAGCCTTAGGTTTTACTCAGTATGTCTAGTTCTGTGCATTCCAGATTCTCTTCACCATAAACTAGAATTTCTATTCATGTTGGCTAACTGGACAGAAGGAACCAGCTTCCTGTTCTAAGGACCACAGCCTGTCTAAGGCTATGGTCAATGGGTATATCTTAATCTGTGGCTATTGAGCTTGTGCATGTACTGTCAAGTTGAAACAATGGAGCACTAGTCAAAAACCAACTTTATTACCTGGATTCCTAACATCCTACATGCTGAGAACACAGTGACATATTTATTAGCACTGACTTAGAGTGTTCATTCTAGAATCAAACATATCATGCTTACCACTAATGCCTAAGATGTGCCCCCAACAGCCATTTTATGACTTTTCTCATATGGGACATATAGTGTAATAGCATAAGAGAATTGCCCTTGCATCTTCTGCTGTAGTATGGATCCCCTGGTCTGAAATACTATATAATTTAGTCTCTAGGTAGTGATACCACATGAGTCCCTGTAGACAGGCAAAACAACTCCACATGTCATTCTGGACAAAACGAACTTCTAGCCCTTCAAAATGAGAGGAATGTGATGTAGCCAACACACACCATCTATTGCAGGACAAAGGTCATGGAAGGATGGCACTGTATCAGAGACCCAGCATCCTTCCCTACCCCTAAATGCAACATTGATCAGTAGATACATCTTGCTTAATCTTGGTGATTAGAAGGACACATGGATGGGCTTTTGTGGAAGTTCCATCCTCATCATCACTCGTAGTTCTTTCATGAGCCCACTGTGCCAGCACTGAGGGGGCTGGTGGCAAGCCATTGCCATCAAGTGGCTGAGTCATTTCATCTACTTCATTTTACATGTGTTGCAAAGATGTTCTTATTTTCTGTCCACTCTTAGGGTTCTCAGTCTCATGCTTCCAACTCCATGTTTCTCATCTTCCAAAATTCGTCTTTCAGGGCCCTCAACAGATAATCCAAGCCATCCTACCTCCCGTATGTTTGCATGTATTCTAACCTTGAATGACTACCTTTTCTACGTAATACAGGCAGGTGACCATTGCTCAAACCTCTGAACATTCAGGAATTTCCCCTTCCTACTGTCTTCTAAGGCCATTTTTTGCAGGTGTTTTCCACTCTAGCACAGATTCAGGTACCAATACAACAACATACCAAACAGTTTTTCCTCTGTGACCCAATCATAAAGATTTCCTTCCAACCTCCTACTCATTTTATGCATTTGTTGGTGGAAACTGCGCCAGGGGATGCTAGTCAGTGCAGAGGGATGGCATGTAGATCTGAGCCACCTATTTGTGGAGTTTACTTGTTACATCTTTTCACAAGAATATACCTTCATTACAAAATGCCACTCCTGGATCACATTGAGTTATTTCAGTACTTATCTAGCATATTGGTTAAAGCCTAATGGAAATCAGGCTTTCAGGTTATGATAGCAGTACTGGCCATGGTCATGGTGATTTGGCTCATGACAAAGTATCTCCTCTTTACCCAGGATATCAGGTATAAAACAGGAACTTATCATCTAGAATTCTCCACAGCAAACACAGATGTTCTATAGTCAGTGTATAGCAGCTATACACTGAAATTAACCTCATCCCACACACTTTCTGTTACCTATCTCCAATATTGCAAGGCTTGTGGGTTTACAGTCTAAGCAGTGAGGCTACTTGCACCAAAAGCTGGCTTATGTGTGTGGGGGCTGAGGGAGGTAATTCTGGTGAATTGATGTGGATGACATAGAGACCACCAACATCATTTCCTTTGGGTCTTTACACATGGCCCTGATCTCTGTGCACTTTATATTGCTTTGGTCACAAAAATAAATTAGAAAGTGTTTTTAATGAAAAAATATCAACACTAATTCTATTTATATCTTTTTGGCCAGAACTTAATGACATCATCACGTCTAACTGCAAAGAAGACTGGGAAATTATGTTTCCCCTGAATTACAATACTGTATACAGTTAATTTTAGATGTTGCATTATTGAAAGAAAAGATACAGGGGAATAAATAGCCTTCATGCATGCTTTATTATTTCTGTTAGTAGAACTGCTGGTCCATGTATAGATCATCTGATATGTAAGTTGAAATGTAAGATGAAATGATTCTCATAGTCTAATACATAAATAAAAGTTGAATAATTAACAGCATGATTCTTCTGTTCTTTCTTCTAACCTATTTCAATCAGTACTGTGCCTAATAGTATTGACTTGTTCGATTTCTACAAATGGTAATGTCATTGCTCAATCTCTACCTAGAATTCAACATCACAATAGGCACTCAGCATTCTCCTTGAGTAGTCAAACAAAATTTTAGAGATGATATCGTTCTTTGTCGTTGTGAAGGAAACTGAGATCCAGAGAGAAAGGGACTTACCCAAGGTCCCTGCTTTCATCTCCTTGTTGTCAAAGATTCATATCTCTGTCTGCAATCAACACAGAGTCTAGCAAGATTCTAAAATTTAAGAAGTAAAAGTTGAGCTTCCCTCAGGATTCCCCTGCTGTATGAGTCACAGGGAAAAACCCCTAGGGACAGCCACCAGCCAGCACTACATGTAGCTTCATAGGCTCTTGGACTTCTCATCTCTGAATGGGCACAGAGCCCACCTAGATTGCTGAAGAGCCTTTCAAACCATCCTCTTTGCTTTTGTCTAGAAAGAAATTAGTCAGTTGTTCATACTTGACTTTTCCCCCTCCAACGCTCACCACCCATCTTTAAGAACTTTGCTTACCTGGCTGAGTTTTCAAATATTTCTAAGTTGAAGATGATTATGATTATGCTATAGTATGAAACAGAGCAAGTTACACACCACAGTAATACTTTTAGCCAAAAGCCTTACCTGAGAAGGGTTATTTCTGTTCTCTTAAGTCCATGTATCAGAGAGCTAAGAGTATAGATCAGTGGTCTGGTCTTTGGTAAGTACAAGGGACTGGGTTCCATTCCCAGCCTGTGAAGGAGAAACTAAAACTACTCATTCCATCCATCATTGTGAGACCTTTCCCTGAAATCAACTGGAATAATTTAACCCAATTAGTAGTTCAGTGGAACCCAACCATAGCCACGAAGTACAAAGCCCTTAAAGCATGATTTTTATGCTTTCTCCCTCTTTCTCTTACTCCCTTTCTCCCTCTCTCCTTCTCCCTCCTCTCTCTGACAAAAGAAAAGCTTCTACAAACCAACGAGGAAGCTAAAACCTAAGTCAGTCAACTAATCTCTAGGGTAAAAGTCACTGGCAAACACTACATTAAAATTGAGGATGTTCCATAGGATGGATTTATCCAGAACTGGCACGGAGTTTGTGTCCCATTTGTCATTACAATGCTGGCACTTCTTTAGCCATTTCACTTCCAGGGATTGAAATTTTCTGAAAGATTAAGCATAATAATTTCCAGGTGATGGATTTGGAGGCAACTTTTAATGATGATGTTTTCACAATATTGGGGATTATTTCTAATGCCTAAGTAGCAAAGCATCTCTTATTCATCTAACAAAATAGTAATGATGATAATGATTGCAGTATGTACTGCCTGTAACAGAAGATAATCAGGTGAAGGAAGTAGTGAAGGGTGGAGTTTGTGAATGATATTAAATACTAGATTTAATGACAAGATAACTCCAGTGATCTTTGAGTCTACAAGCAAATATATGTCACAGAAGGTCACCACAAATTTGTACTGTCTGTTCCAGGGTCAAGATCATTCTTCTAACTCTGAGACTCCATGGCTACAACCAGAAAATAAACATCAAGTTGTCCTCTGACTGTCACATTTGAACTCTTCATACATACATGTGCACACATGCACACACACACACATGCCCAAAGGTATGCACATGCCACCCACTCACATGCAAGACACAAATAAAAAATAAATAAAATTTAATAAAAATATTTAAAACATATAATTTGTGAGAACTTACAAGTCCATTTTAAGGATGTTGTAGTATCTATAATAGATAATGCCAAGTCACTTCACCAGCTCTTAGCTTCTCATACTATCACTTATGCAAGCAACTCTCTGCATTAAATTCCACACACTGTAAACACTAGAAATATTAACCATGTTCCTAGGTGGACATGAGTTGAAGTGTTTATCTAAACATTCTTTATCAATAAAAACTCAGGAGTTAGATATTGGGATAAGAACCTAAATGATCAGAGAAGCAGTGGACCTCTTCTCTCTCATTCCTTGATCCAAAATGGCCAAGACCCTCTCTAAGACCCACCTTACTACTTCCTGTGTCTCTTTCTGTCCTCAGTCCTCCAAAACCTCCATGGTTAATTTTTTGGTCAGCTAGTAGCTAGCTTTGCCCTCCATGCAAATTTCATTGGCATCTCAGGTATATCAAAATGCAATCAAAATATCACACAACATTTCCCCCTTTTTGTCTAAATAAAAAGGGAAGGTTTTAACTCTGACACAGAAAAACTATATACAATAAGAAAAATTATCAGATAAGAATTGAATTCATAATGTCTTGTCCATTTGCATTTGGCAAATTCAGAAAAAAATACTCCATTATCTATCCTATTTTGCTGAGTCTAAAGTTTTGTACCTAATTCACGTTCTATCCTAACTTATATTATCAACCCAAAACTAATTTTCTTTGGACTTCAAAACGTTTTCTTATATAAACAATTTAAGCTTTTTATGTCTCTCAATCTTACACACTTTACATCTCTTATGTAAGTTTCTTTCCTGGATTTGGTAACAAGGAAAACTAAAATTATGACTAGTATTCAATCTCCATCAGAGACCCAAGAAGGATAATATATTACTTGAGTAAACAGGAAGTTCAGAACAAACAACCTCCAAAACTATAGAAATGACAGAAACAGCTGGCTGCCTGGACAGTCACCCATAGTTCCTCTCGGTAAAGGAAATTTGGGGGGACTGTCCCTCCTTGTCTTGGTAAAGGTCAGCAATCACTTTCTTTTGTGTTATGCTTGTCTAATTTGGTCAGCATACTGTCAGCAGTTGAGGCAAGGGCAGTTTCTTACCCAGTGGCTAACTTGCCATAAAGAAAGTAAACTCCATAAGATGTTTCTTCAATGCCCATCATCTTCTCTGAGGTAGATTGGTGCTGCCAGAAGCAAACATGTCTCATTGTCATGAAAAGCTTTATGTTATTAAAACACCTTAAATGACATATTCTATAGGTCTCTCATTTGAAGATGACCTGTATATCTAAAATATATCTCTGTTGACCTTGAAACCATACCTAACATGACTATAAGTTCTATTGTTAAAGGTGACTAACTACTAATCTGTTATTCTTTATTATCCTAAATAGTTTGTAATAATAACTTTCAAGGACTAGAAATTTACATTACATTGTTAAATGAGCTGCATAGGTACAATGCCTTAAACAAGAGTATAAACATATGTACAGTATGTTCTAACAATCATAATTTGTATCAGTATACAAAAATACCTTAAATAAGAGTAGAAACATACATACAGTATAATAAAAATAACCTTAAATTTGTATTAATATACAAAAACCCATACCAATGTAAAATATTTAAGACTAATAGTTTTCTTTTAGTTTTAAAGTTGATTCAACACCATACCCTTTTATCTTATCATTTCTATATCACCCTTTTTCTTTTCAGAATGAGATTCCTGAATCTAGTCTCATTTATTCAGCTTTTTTCCTGTTCATTAACACTAACAACTTGTAACCAAGCCTCCTAAATGATGACAAATATCCATAACCTATTAAATGATAAAAAACCACCCTTCTCACCTCTTAGGGACATGAGCATTATGTTCTCTAAATTGCTTCCTGTTGTCTGGGGAGGGGAGTGATGACATCTCTAGGGGACCCTGAGAAAATTGAGATAATGGTCAAGTCCTAAGAGAGCTAGCTATATCATTTGTTGCCAGTCTCTGTGTAATGAGAAAGTGTAGGGCTTATCTGAAGTCCTGGCTGGAGTAGTGCTTGAGGCTGGACCATCTCAGCTAGCTGCCTTAAAAATGTCCTGAGCAGTTTGTAGTCCAAAACTGATCTTTGGTTTGGTGTTTGTCAGCTTACTGGGATTACTACAATTCAGGTGAAATTGTTGTTGTGGGGCCCCATCATCCTTTTGGAGACTTCAAAGGTCACTGTTAGGAATGGTCATGGTGCACTATAGTAAACTTGAACATTTTAAATGTCATGTGTAGCAGATCTCAGAGATGTTAAAGGACATAATTTGTTAAGTACCTCTGGTGGTGTGGAACAATCTTTTTGTACACTATGAATATGTATTATTCTCATCAGCTAAGAAAAAGATGATTGGCCAATAGCTGGGCATGAAGAGATTGAGCAGGAGAATCAGAATAGGAGAGTTCTAGGAAGAGGAAGGGCAGAGTCAGAGAGTCACCAGGAGATGCAGAGAGGAAGATGGGCATGTCACATTGAAAAAAAAAAAAGGTGCCAAGTCATGTGTCAAAGCATAGATAGAAATGGGGGTTAATTGAAGTGTAAGAGTTGGCTAATGATAGGAAAATCTTTCTTTTAACCCTTGCTCTTAACATGGCATTTCTTATGAAATTCTGAGGCTTCTAGCACATTTCCTACCAATAGCTGATCAATTTCATCATTACCTTGTGCTAGGGGACCTGGTAGATCCATATAGGATCTGATATGTGTTATATACAAGGGATGATTTTTATTTCGGATTATTTCCAATAATTTGTTAAATAACAAAGCTAATTCTGAATCATCTGGAATAATTTCAATGGTTTCAATATGTAAAACAATTCTTTCTACATTTGAGAGTCAATAACTATATTAAGAGGTTCTTGAAAATCTAATAACACCATGCGAATAACATATAATCCTGACTTTTGAACAGAATCATAAGGGTTTTGAGCTACTTTAGTTAAATTTCCTAACTTATAACCTGCCTTTTCTGATTTATTTGTATCAGTATAAAATGTAGGGACTCCAGAAATTGGTATTCCCTATACAATATGAGGAAGGACCCAATTAGTTCTCCTTATAAACTGAAGTCTCTTGCTTTGGGGATATTTGTTGCTAATCTCTCCCAAAAATTACAGCAATGTTTTTGCCAATGTTCATTTTCTACTGATAATGAAATTCCAGCATTAGTAAAAGGTACTGGGTCTATTTCTGCTAATTGGTGAAATCTTAATTTTCCTTTCAGAATCAATTTAGACACCTTTTCTACATAGGTCTTTAATGTTTTACTCTGTGTGGTAAAAATGTCCATTCTAAGATATTATCTTTTCTATGCATAACAATTCCTATAAGAGGATGCATAGAAGGTAAAATAACAAGGATACAATGAAACTCTGGATCCAAATGATACACATGTGTATCCTGTAGTTCCTTTTCTACCAAAGCCAATTCTCTCTCAATCTCAACTGATATTTTTTGACTATTTAAGTGCTTATCACCTTCTAATATTAGAAATAAATTACTTTGTTTTTGAGTTGTCAATCCAATTGCAGTCTGTAGCCAGTTAATATCTCCCAGGAATTTTTGAAAATCATTGAGTTCATAATTGATCTCTCCTGATTTATACTTTCTGTGGTTAAATTATTTTATTTCCTAGGAAATTAGTAGAATATTCTCTATAATTTTTCAGGAGCAATTTGTAATTCCCAATGAGGCAATTTTTTCTTTACTTCTTTAAACATCTCTCTAAGGTATCTACATTTGAATCATCTAGTGAGATATCCTCCATATAATGACAATTTATAGATTGAGGGAAACGCTTACAAATTAATTTCAAGGACTGTCGTACAAAATATTGACATAAGGTGGGGCTGTTTAGCATTCCTTGAGAAAGAATCTTCAAATGGGGTTGGTGAATATCTTTTCCAATTCTGTAGGCTGTGGTTTTGTCTTATTGACTGTGTCCTTTGCTTTTCAAAAGCTTCTCAGTTTCAGGAGGTCCCATTTATTAATTGTCACTCTCAGTGTCTGTGCTACTGGTGTTATATTTAGGAAGTGGTCTCCTGTGCCAATGCATTCCAGACTACTTCCTACTTTCTCTTCTATCAAGTTCAGTGTCCAAAATATATAAAGAACTCAAAAAGCTAGACTTCAAAATACTGAACAATCCAATTAAAAAAAATGGGCTACAGAGCTTAACAGAGAATTCTCAACAGAAGAAGCTCAAATGGCTGAAACACATTTAAGGAATTGCTCAACATCCTTTGTCATCAGGGAAATGCAAATCAAAGCAACTCTGAGATACCATCTTACACCTATTAGGATGGCTAAGATCAAAAACACTGAAGACAGCTTATGCTGGAGAGGATGTGGAGCAAGGGGAACACTCCTCCACTGTTGGTGGGAATGCAAACTTATACAGCCACTCTGGAAATCAGTATGGCAGTTTCTCAGAAAAGTGGGAATGAGTCTTCCTCAAGACCCAGCTATACCACTCTTGGGCATATACCCAAGGAATGCTCAATCTTACCACAAGGACACATGCTCAACTATGTTCATATCAGCATTATTTGTAATAGCAAGAACCTGGAAACAACCTAGATGCCCCTCAACTGAAGAATGGATAAAGAAAATGTGGCATATATACACAATGGAGTACTACTCAGCAGTAAAAAACAATGATATCATGAAATTTTCAGGCAAATGGATAGAACTAGAAAATATCATCTTGAGTGAGGTAACCTAGACTCAGAAGGACAAACATAGCATGTACTCACTCATAAGTGGATACTAGATGTGAGGGAAGGGATGGCCAGATTGCAACTCACAACTCCAGAGAGGCTAGCTAACAGGGAAAGACCCTAGGAGGGACACATGGATGACCCTATGCAGGAGAAGTGGATGAGATCTACATGAGTGGACTGTGTGTCGGGGGGAGGCAGAGGGCAAGGAGTGGGGGATGAGAACATAGGGAAATGGGAGGGTCAAGCTGGAACAGGGACAGAGTTGGAAGGCAGGGAGGAAGATACCATGATAGATGAGGATATCATGGGAACAGGAAGAGGCAGGGTGCTGGGGAGGCTCTCAGGAATCCACAAGGATGACCCACCTTGGACTGCTGGCAGTGGTCCAGAGGGTACCTGGACTGGTCTACTCTGGTGACTGGTCTAGCGAATAAGCTAGCTGTCATCATAGAGCCTTTGTCCAGTATCTGATGGAGGCAGATGCAGAGATCCACGGCCAGGCACCAGGCTGAGCTCCAGAAATCCAATTGATGAGAGAGAGGAGGGATTCTGCAGGCAAGGGACATCGAGATCATGATGAGAGGACGTGCAGAGATGACCAGCCACACTAGTGGAAGCCCACGCACTGTGGACTGTTGGCTGTGGAGCCCCCATGGGACTGGACTAGGCCCTCTGGATATGGAAGACAGTTGTTTGACTCAAACTGTTTGGGGGGCATCCAGGCAGGGGGATCGGGATCTGTCCCTGGTGCATGGGTGGCTTCTGGGAATCCGGTGCCTGTGGTATGATGCCTTGCACAGCCTTGGTGCAGTGGGAAGGGGCTTGGACCTGCCTAGGCTCAGTGTGCTGGGCTCTTCTGATTACCCATGGGAGACCTTGATTTGGGGGATGTGGGGATGTGGGGTGGCTTGGGAGAGAGGGCTGGGGGTGGGAGGAGGGAGGAGGGGGAATCTGTGGATAGTATGTGGAGTGAGTAGAAAATTTCCTAATAAAGAAAAATGGAAAAAAAAAGAATCTTCCTGCTGTAGATGATTGATTGATAAATAAAACATTGATTGGCCAGTAGCCAGGCAGGAAGTATAGGCGGGACTAGCAGAGAGGAAAATTGAGAGAACAGGAAGGCGGAAAGGAGAGAGACGCTACAAGCAACATGTTAAGATAACAGTAAGCCACAAGCCATGTGGCAACTTATAGATTAATAGAAATGGGTTAATTTAAGATATAAGAACTAGATAACAAGAAGCCTGCTGCAGCCATATAGTTTATAAGTAATATAAGCATCTGAGTGATTATTTTATAAGTGGACTGTGGGACTGCGGGGGCTTGGCGGGAGCTGGAGAGAAAAA